>CM069915.1:96059885-96290144 GCA_036172215.1 Camellia granthamiana
TCTCCAACTTTGTCAACAATGCGTTTCTAGAGAGAGAGTTTGAAAGAGCAAAAAAAGAGAATACGCATTTGCAGATGAAGGTTGAGAAGGGAAAATCCAATGAGTAGAATGGGCCGAGTTATGTATGTGCTTGGTCAAGAAGTGTGGACCGAGCTATGTGTGCAATTGAGGGGAATTTACACCAAACAAGGGATCGGACTATATGTGGAATGGGCTGACCTAAGGATAGTACGAGCTAATGACACCGTCCTCTATATAGACCGAGTAATATTTGGCCGAACCATGGTTGACTGATTGGACAACTCGAAGCTGAGCCGATTGATAGAAGTTGGTAAACGACCTTGTGCCAAGTTATGGGTAACACGACAAGAGTCGCTACGTGGCCCAATTGGAGTGCGAGGAGGAAAACCCACCAGTAGTTATGAATCAATACCGTTTGGCGGTTTGGGCAGTACAACCATACGTCCAGAAAAGGACGAGCAGAGTGGTGCGCGCAAGAGCTGTTTAAACCGTGCAGCGCCTCCATACAATAGGTTTGAATTTCTGGCTACCTAAAGCTCTATCTCTCTTTTGTCTTCTCTCTCTTTCTCTCTCTAAAAGGGTGCTAACTTGATCGTCGGAGGGGTTTTCCGGTATCACACCCGCCGGGCAGCTCACCGTCGTTGTGTTCTTAGGTTATTTGGAGTGAAGCAAAGCTTGGACACGAGGAGTATAGACAGTGACGAATATTTGCTCTCGTACAATTGGCGTCGTCTGTGGAAATCTGACAGACAAAACCTTATCCTCCAAGCTTTTCTGGTCATCTTTTGTGGCAAACAACGACGACATTACATTGTCTGCCATCGACAACATCACTCTAGAGTTCGTTCGGTGCAGAGATGGCCTGTCCGCCATTCCGACAATGGCTGGTTTGGAGACCTCTGAGCGAGGACTTCCCAGAGATGCGTGAGACAAGCACGCAAGAAGTTCTAGGTGCTCTGTCAGTCCAGAAGAGCATCGTCGACAGCGAGATTCACACACTCAGCAGTTGGAAGACAAGTTGAGAGAACAAGATACCATCATCAAGAAAATAGCGACAGAGATAAAGGCCATAAGATGCTAGTTGAAGGGAAATAGCGTCGTTAGAGTGAGAAACCACAGTGAGCATGCCCATTCCGGTCGTTCTAGCAGTCAGAATAAACGCCACACCCCTTCACTCTCTGTCATAAGAAGCTTCAGAGCTGAAGACTACGTCGCGTTGGCGACGATATCTCGCACGCAAGACAGCAGTTACCACCCTTCATGTCCGACGACAGCGTCGAGATATTCTCGCTCCGATCGTTCGAAAGACCTGAGGGATGCGTTAAAGAAGTACACTCGCCAGCGGAAAGCACATAGGGTGCCTGCATTGCAGCAGCTGGTCCCTAGAGGGCCAACCAATGAAGAGGTTGCATTGCTACCACCACACTTGGCGACACCCGTGCCACTAGACAGAGAGTTGGCAAGGTTAATTTTGCTCGCCAAGCTTAAAGTTCCTTACCGAGCTGATTTTGCTCACCAAGAAGCAAGTCGCCGAGCAGATTTTGCTCGCTAACTTTAAAGTCCTTGTCAAGCTGATTTTGCTCGCCAAGAAGTAAGTAACTGAGCTGACCTTACTCGCCAACCTTGAAGTTCCTTGCCGAGCTAATTTTGCTCGCCAAGAAGCAAGTTGCCGAGTGAACCTTTTTCGCCAAATTTGGAATTCCTTGCCAAGCTGATTTTGCTCGCTAGGAAGCAAATTGTCGAGCTGACTTTGCTCGCCAACTTTGGAGTTCTTTACCAAGCTGATTTTGCTCGCCAAGAAGCAAATGCCGAGCTGATTTTGCTCGCCAATTTTAGAGTTCCTTGCCAAGCTGATTTTGCTCGCTAAGAAAGCAAGTTGTTGAGCTGACCTTGCTTGCCAACCTTGGAGTTCCTTACCGAGATGATTTTGCTCACCAAGAAAGCAAGTTGCCGAGCTGACTTTGCTCACCAACTTTGGAATTCCTTGCCGAGTTGATTTTGCTCGCCAAGAAGCAAGTGCCTAGTTGATTTTGCTCGCCAAGAAGCAAGTGCCGAGTTGACTTTGCTCGCCAACCTTAGAGTTCCTGGTCGAGCTAATTTTACTCGCCAAGAAGCAAGTTGCCGAGCTGACCTTGCTCGCCAACTTTGGAGTTCCTTGCCGAGCAGATTTTTTCTTGCCAAGAAGCAAGTGGCTGAGCTGACCTTGCTCACTGACCTTGAAGTTTCTTGCTGAGCTGGTTTTGCTCGCCAAGAAGCAAGTCGCCGAGCTGACCTTACTCGTCCACTTTGGAGTTCCTTGTCGAGCTGATTTTTATTTGCCAAGAAGCAAGTGGTCAAGCTAACCTTGCTTGCGAGCTGATTTTGCTTGCCAAGAAGCAAGTCGTTGAGTTGACCTTTGCTCGCCGACCTTAAAGCTCCTTGCTGAGCTACTTTGCTCGCCAAGAAGCAAGTCGTCGAGCTGACCTTACTTGCCCACTTTGGAGTTCCTTGCCGAGCTGATTTTTGCTCACTAAGAAGCAAGTAGCCGAGCTGACCTTGCTCACCAACTTTGGAGTTCCTTGCCGAGCTGATTTTGCTCGCCAACTTTAGAGTCCTTGGCGAGCTAATTTTGCTTGCCAAGAAGTAAGTTGCCGAGCTGACCTTGCTCACTAACTTTGGAGTTCCTTGCCGAGCTAATTTTGCTTGCCAAGAAGCAAGTTGCTGAGCTAACCTATTTCACCAACTTTGGAGTTCCTTGCCGAGTAGATTTTTGCTCGCCAAGAAGCAAGTGGCCAAGCTAACCTTGCTCGCCGACCTTGAAATTCCTTGCCGAGCTAATTTTGCTCGCTAAGAAGCAAGTCGCCGAGCTGACCTTGCTTGCTGACTTTGAAATTCCTTGCCGACCTGTTTGTTGCTCGCCAAGAAGCAAGTGGCCGAATTGACCTTGCTCGCCAACTTTAGAGTGCCTTGCCGACCTAATTTTGCTCGCCAAGAAGCAAGTTACCGAGCTGACCTTTGCTCGCCGACCTTGAAGTTCCTTGCCGAGCTGATTTTGCTCTCCAAGAAAAAAGTCGCCGAGCTGACCTTGCTCGCCAACCTTGGAGTTCTTTGTCGAGCTGATTTTGCTCGCCAAAAAGCAAGTGGCCGAGCTGACCCTGCTCGCCAACTTTGGAGTTCCTTGTCGAGCTGATTTTGCTCGCCAAGAAGCAAGTCATTGAACTGACTTTACCCTTGTTGAGCTGATTTTGCTTGCCAACTTTGGAGTTTCTTGCCGAGCTGATTTTGCTCGCCAAGGAAGTTGTCAATTTAATTTTACTCGCCAAGAACTAAATCGCCGAGCTAAGCTAGTTAAGTGGTTAACACGAAAATCGAAGAACATTTTGAAAATTTTGAGCTATGAAGATTTGTGTAGCAGTACAACGTGGGCCCTGAAAACAAATGATGAAACTTGATCGACCTATCATGAAGCTTGATGACAAACCGAGCTGAAATGAAGATTATACAAGAATAAAGTAATCCCAATCAGGTTGCAACCGATGGGATTAAGAGGCAATTGAGAAGGGAAAATCTAATGAGCAGACTGGGCCGAGCTATGTATGTACTCGGTCGAGAAGTGTAGACCGAGCTATATGTGCAATTAAAGGAAATTTACACCGAACAAGGGACCGAACTACATGTGGAATGAGCCAACCTAGGGATAGTACGAGCTAATGACACTATCCTCTGTATAGACCGAGCAATATTTGGCCGAACTGTGGTTGACCGGTTGGACAACTTGGAGCTTAGCCGATTGATGGAAGTTGGTAACGGCCTTGTGTCGAGTTATAGGTAGGACGGCAGGAGTCGTTACGTAGCCCAATTAGAGTGTGAGGAAGAAAACCTGCCAGTAGTTACTCGTCAATACCGTTTGGCGGTTTGGCCAAATGTTGTTTGGTAGTATTGACGCGTACACGTGTAAGGAATAGAGAGGGCAGTACAACCACGCATTCAGAAAAGGACAAGCAGAGTGGTACGCACAGGAGCTATTTAAACTGTGCAGCGCCTCTATACAACAAGTTTGAATTTCTGGCTACCCAGAGCTCTATCTCTCTTTTGTCTTCTCTCTCTTTCTCTCTCTAAAAGGTGCTAACTTGATCATCGAAGGGGCTTTCCAGCATCACACTCGCGGGGCAGCTCACCGTCATTATGTTCTCAGGTTATTCGGAGTAAAGCAAAGCTTGGACACGAGGAGTACGGACAGCGACGAATATTTGTTCCCCGTATAGAGGTCATCAGCTTTTCTAGCGAGGCTCCTCCTACTTTTGTCTGCTCTAATCATCAAAGGCTAGAAGGAGCAATGCTTCTCAAGCACTTTGGCTGATAGATCTAGTTCAGATATAGTGCTTCATTTATCCTCTTTGATCTCCTTGTTGCTAGTTTCTTTGGTGGTTGGTTTTTCTTTTTCTTGTTGTTTCTTTGTGATTTAGTTTTGTGTTCAATAAGGTTGTGATGAGCTGTGTTGTTGCGCAATCTATTGATGAACTCTTGGTATAGCCCTTGGTTGCAATGTAACGATGATCTCATTGTATTGTCATGCTATATTCTTTTCGGCCACTTTAGTTATGAGCTTGTCCTTGGGGCCTATTTAGTCCTTCACTCACCCTTGGTGTTCACTATATTTCAACAATTGCTTAGCTCCATTTTGTTGTCTACTTCAGCTTCTGATGTTTGTTCTATATGTAAATAATTTTATGGTGTTATGCATATAACAACCTTCATAATCCAAAATTGTGAACTATCATGATTTTCACAATTAATAACATAATGCGAAAAATAAATAACATACCCAGATTAGTTATGTGAAACGTTCGAGTGACCAAAAATTGATTGAACATAAACCTAATAATAATATTAGTGGAAAAAAAGGTTTCTTTCTCTTGACCTTCTTTAGAATACATTATATTCAGAATAATTAATGGGTGATCTAAATATATTTTATAGATAGAGAGAGGAGCAATTTCCTAATATAACTATAACTCCACTTGTCTATCAAAGTAAGAGATTTGGAAACTACTCCAGCTATTGATCAATCAAACAATAACTTGTGATTCAAGATATGAAACTATAATCCTATTAAATCTATAATTCATATTGTCATATCATGTGGGTTACCATAATGACTAAATAATTAAATTTAGTCTTACATTCTCCCACTTGTCCCATATGATAACATACATCAAGATTTAATAAGGTAAACATTAGGTGCACAATAAATCATATCCAACCTCACTTTAATTCGGTCATATCATAATATTATAATTAAATAATTCACTAATGTGAATCATAGCGGTTCTACACCAATAGTGCAACATAATCCCTTCTATGTACCACAACACTAGTAACTAGTTTAATATAGTCCTTAGGTGAGGAATGTATTTAAAAGGTCCAATAATGTCTTTTATCAAAGACTATTCATGTTATCATTCATTTATTCTCATATATGTACGTATACCATTCATAAGATGAAACATATCAGAAACACAGTTAATGAGATTTCAATGTGTCAAATAACACAATCAATCATAAACAACTATTATGGATTACATTCAAGACACATTCAACTGACAAGTTTCTTGATTGTCTTTAAGGGTAATCCCTTCATCAATAGATTTGCATTTAAAAGTTATGTACTTATATGTTTTATTGACACTTTTTGTTTCTAAAATTCTTCTTTAATGACAAAGTATTTCAGTTCTATGTATTTAGCATCATTAGAATACTTGTCATTCTAAGAAAATAAAATAATTGCGCAATTATCACAATAAATTCTCAACATTTGACAACAAAAGTCGACAATCCCAAGTCCTGAGATAAAGTTCTACAATAACAATTCATGAATTGTGGTCTCAAAGCACACCATAAATTCAACTTTCATAGAAGATATTTATTATAGTTCATTTCACACTTTTCATAATACTTCTTCTTCACATAATAAGAACAAATAATCAAAAGTAAAGTTTCTACTATCAAAACATCCTCCAAAGTCTGAATCTAAGTAACCAATTAATTCAAGATTATCAGACCTCATAAATGTGAGCAAGTAATCTTTTATTCCTTATGATTACCTTATCATTTCCTTATTTGATCATTAAGCTTCTTACAATAAATGTATAAAGAATCGTTTCCATTCCATTTCTATAAAATTTTTGCATAAGACTGGATTTATTTCCTTTCGAAACATGGATAACTTTATGTGAATATTCTTTTATTTTGAATCTCTATAGAACTTTTAATATATACATTCTGAGACAAGCTCAACAATATATTCATGTGTTTCATTCAGAAATATTTTAATTTCTATCACATAGGTTGTATTACTAATATATTTCATTTCAAAATTCTTAAAAAGAAATTTCTTAACTCGTGCAATAAATCACGTATATTATTGACAAGAAAAATATCATCAACATACAAAATCATAAATATAGATTTGCTCCCACTGATCTTTGGCTATGTACACTAATAAAAAAATGTTTTCTTTAAATCTAAAGGAAAAATAGTATCATAAAACTTAAGATACAATTTTTAGAAAGCTTGTTTAAGTCTATAAATTGATTTCTTAAGTGTGCGAGTCACATTTTCATTTTCCTTAATAGAGAAACCTTTGAGTTGATCTACACAAAATTTTTCATCTAAACTCTCTTTCAGAAAATTAATTTTCACATACATTTAATGCAACTCAATATCATAATGAGTTACTAATGCGATAATGATTCTAACCTTTAAGATACAAGTAAAAAATGAATATCTCATTGTAATCAATGTCGACTTTTTAAGTAAAATATTTGACCACATATCTAGCATTATATCATTTTATATTGCCCTTAGAAAAATAAATATTTTTGTATCCTTAGGCAATTCAATGAAATCCCAAATTTCATTCTGGTCCATTGATTTCAACTCATCATTCATGACATCAATTCATTTAGTAGAATCAATACTTTTTATAGCTTGTGACAATAAAACTGAGTCTTTACTTATCCTAATATTATAATAAGATTGTTATAGATATACTACATAATCAATCGAAATGACAAATCTCTTTACTTTATGAGATCTTCTTAATATTATTTCTTGTGGTTCTTCTACAACTTTTCATTGGTGATAATTACATTATGGATTCATTTGTTGCTCCAAGACATTAAGTTGTTTAACAACTATAGAAAGGAGAATTTCCTTCAAATTATGGGTAATGATACTTGTATCCAAACTTATTGAATAATCACATTTCATGATTTATCACTCCTACTGATTTCACAATTCTTATTAAATTTGATATTTTTGGTTTCTACAATTCTTGTACTATGGCCAAGATAGTAAAACTAATACCCTTTGAATTTTCAAGATAATCAACAAAATAACCACTAATTACTCTAAAATCCAATTTCTTTTTATGTGGATTAATGATTCTAATTTTGTAGACAACCCCAAACATGTAGGTGTCTTAAATTCAGTTTCCTTCTTGTTCATAGTTCAAAATGAGTGTTTGGAACTGCCTTACTAAGAACCCGATTCTATATGAAAACAATAGATCATAACGACATACATCCACAATGTTATGAGTATTTAGAAATTATTTAACATACTCCTAGTCATATTCATTAAAATATAATAATATTTCTCAGCTACATCATCCTGCTGAGGCATTATGCCTTTCATAGAGTTTAGCAAATAGACTTGTACTTTGCACTATCTTTATGTTTTTCACATTTTTGTTTAATTGTCTTTCTTCCTTAATAATGTACATCTCAATTGTATCCATTTACTAGAGATCTGTTATGCAATAAATAAACAAAATTATAAAGTGAAAATTCATCTATAAAAGTGATAAAATAACTTTATTTACCAAACATGAAGTGTCAAAAAGGCACATTAATGCCTATTTGGGTAATATGAAGAACCTCTGTATATCATGTGGCAATTACTTAATGTGATTGAATTGTTTTTCCTTAATGCAACCCACACTCCCACTAAAAGCACTAAAATTTAAATTTAAAAGAATCTCATCTTTACTAGTCCTTATAAATTTTTTTTTTTTCCAGAAAAATAGTACAATATTTTATGCCACAAGTTTGAGGAGTTTTCATTTATCAAGCTATATTTAGGACCAACATAATGATGCAAGATAAATTAAATTTTTGAGAAATCATTAAATTTTAATCAATCCCGTTACAAACCCCCACACAAATATGACCCCCGACCCCCACTGATGTGGTAACTGATCTGGGTATGTGAAGAAGAATTATAGTGGAAGAAGGTGTGATACAAGCACCTATGAGAAAAAAAAAATTCTTTTTCACTCCTTTTGACTTCTCTTTTTCTTACTGTAGCATCCTCCGGTATACTCCCTCTCTTGCATCCTTTGTTTCACCCCTCTCCGACAACTCCCTCCACTTACCGACGCCGCCAACACCGTCGCAAACCCATCGCGTCCTTCTCTCTCCTCCTTCCTCTCCTTTATCTCCGGCATCTCTCGCTCTTCTCCATCTTTGTGCCCTCAATAAGTCTCATGAAGACCACCGTTGTTCTTTTTCCTATCATTCCAATGCTATTACTAAAAAAAAACCATTCGACCAGCCAAAAAAACCATTGACCAGCCAAAAAAAATACCGGCCGACCAACTTTTTTTCTTTTTTTTTACCCACCAAAAGTCTAGAAAGAAACTCATTCATCATGATTACATAGACATATGTTTATACAATTAGAATTCTCAAAACTATATTCAACAGCAGTTTAACAAAAAAATCAAATAAGAAAATTTTCAATTATACAAACCCACTTCCTCTTCCTCTAATTTTTCATATTGTAAAAAGCATATATATAATTATTAACATACAGAGAGAGGGGGAAACAAATCATATATATAATCATGTAGAGAAACATTTTAATCATGGCAAGTTTCCTTTTTCTCCATCGCTAGAAAGAGCTTCAATATGAGAAACAAAAAGTCGGAGCATTTTGGTCGAGGTGGGCAGAAAGAGAAAGAGATGAGAAACATAAAGCAAGGAAAGAGAATGAGAGAATGGGGGTAGGGGAGGAATAGGGGGCTTGAAGGGGTAGAGTTGGCTGTCGATGGGTAAAAGGGGAAGGGGCTGTTGCTGCTGCTACTGCTGGCAATGGTGGTGGGTTTGACAGTTTCTAGAGAGAGAAAGTAAGAGGATGCCAAAGAGGGATCTGATTTGGATCAAGAGTGGAGAGAGAGAGAGAGAGAGAGATTGGAGGGTTTTGAGAGAGAAAATTGAGCGTGAGTCTCTTTTCATGTGGGACTTTCTAGGTCAGTGGTGGTGCTAGAGGGGATCCTCAATTGGGGAGACGAAACATTTTCCAATTTTAATTTATATAAACCATCATAGATAATACCAAAATTAGCAAAAAAGGTATTTTCAATAAATTAAACTTTTATTCTAAATTTTGAAAATAACCATCAAGGCTAATTAAGTTTAGACAAATCAATAAATAATTTTTTCAAAATTAGAATGAACATAAAATTTTTGAACAAAGTCTAAATAAGAATCAAGGTCCAAAAAATAAATGATAAAACCCAATAATTTCAATTGGAGTTTTAACATAATCAGTTTGAAAATAATCTTGCACCGTATTAAAAACATGAGTAGCCATTTTCTTTCTTATGAGATTGAAAATCTTGAGCAAACTCATTTCCTTTATGTGGTTATTTCTTTATATCATTTTCTAAGCATTCTCTTTTTCTTTTCGGCTCCTTGAATTACAAGATCAATAAATGATATCTCAATTACATAAATTTTGTCTTTTTTTAAATAAACATACTAGTCAATTTATTAACTTCTTACTTACTATTCATAGAATTATAGTTAATATAAATGATCCATACTGAAGAGATAAATAATTCAAAATAAATTACACGAAAACAAACTCATTCACAAATATTCTTAAATTCTTTAATTGAGTAGTCAAGTTAGACAATTCAATAACATGCTCATACATCTCACGCATACCATCAAACTTTATGCTGGTAAGCTTAACCATAAGTGTCCCAGCAAAAAACTCATTAACAGTTCGGAAACATTCTTTCACATTATTTAGCACTATCAATTTAAGGAAGTTAAAACTTAATATTTGTTATAATCATTCGAATAAAAACATAAAATTTATCTGTTCATCTTTTTATACTTTATGAAAAGTCTTTTCTTTCTTTCATATTGCTTGAATCATAATAGCAGTAAATTTCTCAAATAAAATCAAAATTCAGAATATCGAGATGAAACTGAACTTATTCTATTCATTTTGAAAAATCTTTTTCATTTAAAATCGAAACAAACTAAGTATACAAATATAGCGAAATAAAACTTTAATCAATAATTCATGCTCACTACATTAATGCTAAGAATAATCAATAATTGACAATTAGTCAAGATAAACTCATGTTTCAACAATCACAAATAGTATCACCGTGATCTACCTCTGGGATAATCTAATGACATACTATTTAACAATTATGGTGATTCCTTTCACCAATAAGACTAATTGATAAAATATTCATAATGAAGTAGGTCTGTTACCTTTGGATATTTATTCCAATATCAATTATGAATACCCATCAACTATCCTATTCCAATTCAACAATTATTTATAAGTGGTGTACCTTTAGGCTAACCTAATATCTTTGTAATTAAATAAATGTGATTTGCAAAGTCATTATTTTTTAGTACTTGGGAAGGGTATTAAATTTCAATTATTTGATTTGATATCTATTTGTCATTTCGATTGAGTCATTTTGGTAACTACCAATCGTATCATAATTTAGATTTCAAGTCAAAGTAAAAACTTTGCATAGACATTATGGAATAAATAATAATTTATTCACAATTATTCATCATCATAATTATAATGCATATTACTAAATCATAAGAATAATATTAAGACAACAAATATTAACACAATTCATATTCTATGTCATATAAGAATATATACTTTTGTACCTCATCAAACTAACTACAAAAATCAAACTGATACATAATGGTGGTAATAACATCATATTGAAATAATTTTTAGAGGTTACAATTCATCATGTAATACTAAATATCTTTAGGCATTATTTAAAATTTACAAGCACTTAATCAAACAATACAATGATCATCACTCACTAAATCTTCTCTCATAATAAAGACAAAATTAAATCATAAAGCGTAATCGTGGTGTGAAATTGATATAGGTAATCAAATTCAAATCATATTTATTTCGTTGAAAAATCATGATGTTCGGAAATAATGGCTCTGATACCATATGTAAATAATTTTATGGTGTTATGCATATAACAACAACCTTCATAATCCAAACGTAAACTATCATGATTTTCACAAATAATAACATAATGCGGAAAATAAATAATATACCCGGATCAATTATGTGAAGCATTCGAGTTACCCAAAATTGATTGAACATAAATCTAATAATAATATTAGTGGAAAAAAGTTCTCTCTCTTACCCTCTTTAGAATACATTATATTCAGAATAATTGATGGGTGATCTAAATATACTTTTATAGGGAGAGAGGACCAGTTTCCTAATATAACTATAACTCCACTTACTCATTAAAGTAGGAGATTTGAAAATTACTCCATCTATTGACTAATTAGATAATAACTTATGGTTCAAGATATAGAATAATAATCTTATTAATCTATAATTCATATTGCCATATCATGTGAGTTACCATAATGACTAAATAATTAAATTTAGTCTTACACTGTGGACGTTTTATGGTCCTTCGCTTAACACTGTCGCCAATTATTTTTTCAATGGCCACTCAGATTGAGATATAGTAATTTGATCCTTTAAGTGTCGCAACTCTTTCAAGATCATCTATTTTCTCGACCAAGGTCATTCTCTGTTGGTGCATCTTTGTGTTTTATCACCGATGAGATGATTGAGAGGCCTACTCAATTTTTAAGGACGGTCTTTCTCTTATGCATGTTGATCAATGAGATTGTTTTCTAATAGTGAGTTGGATGGGCTTTTCAACATCTACAACCTCGACTAACACATCACGTCATCTTCTTCGGACTACACTTTTCCTTTAAGATTTGATGTTTTGACTTTTTTTTTCATGATATGTATATATCTTAGTTTGTTGTGTGCTTATTTGTTTGCTTTTGTTTTGTACGTTCTTCTATAACCTTTTTGTTATTTTGAATATGAATAGTCATGTGCGTTTGATATTTCTCAAAAGATGAATTGTATATATATAACATACATGTGAAATTCAACCTACTTTTCAATTTTGAATACTCAAGCAACTTTAATTGAACACCAAGCCCAACCCCACTCCAAATTTTGCACTCAGTCATAGCCCGCTCATAATTTATCTTTTAATTTTAAATAGGTAATACAAAATAAGAAGGTTAACATATTTCTATTAGTATATTTGTTTGTACAATTAACATTGATTTTACCAATCATGATTGTAACCATAGAAATAAGATTTTTGGCAACGAAACTCGTAAGAGTAAATTATGTTGTTTAGTGGATGAATGATTGTCATGGTTACATTATTAAAAATGATACATTTTATAATCTAAACAATGAAGTTATCATGCAATGACTTTAAATATGAAAAGTCAATCCCTGTAAATGTTTATGTATCTAATGAAGCAATAAGTGGGGTTTAAAACACAATGTTTTCAAGTTGAAATATTTTTTAAAATAAAAAGCAATTATTTTTCAATTAAAATTGACAAAAACCTTTTAATGTAAGTGATTAGACAAATATTTTGAAGGGCAAATTATACTAATGGTCTCTATACTTTGAAACTTGTGTCACTTTGGTTTTTAACTTTTCAATTGTGACACATTTGACCATAAATTTTGAATTTTGCTCCAAATAAGGACAATTGAAGATACCATTGCTCAATTTCAATGGTAAAGTCGTCAATTTGATAAAATATAAACTAATTTCAAAAAAATAAATGTCAAAAAAATATTTTTAAATTTTTAAAAATTATTTCTACCCATCAAAGATAAAATTATGTAAAATTGATATATCTTTTACACATTTATTTATTTATGTTTTTTACCAAATTAATTTTTATTATCTGTTTGGATGATGATCATATAATGGGTGGTTATTTTATTTTCATTCTATTTTTTCAAAAGTCAAATATTGTGATAACTTTGATATGATTATTAAACTAATCTATTAAATCAAAAAATTCAAAACTAAAAACATTTCATATATTAAATATATCGATTACATATTAAAAGCCTAACAACCACCAATTACATGATCATCATCCAAATACATAATAAAAATTAATTTGGTAAAATAAATAAATAAATAAATAAATGCATAAAAGATTTACTCCCTCCGTCCCAAAATATTAGTCCCTTATTCCATTTTTCATTGTCCCAAAATATTAGTCCCTCTTCAAAAATCAAGTACAAAAATAATATAAATTTCCTATTTTGCCCTTCTTTTAAATTAATAAACAATATAAAAAGTACAATTATGACATTGATATTCCCAAAAAATGTACTATCAAAAGGATAATTTTGGAAAATCAACTTTTTTCAAATGCAATAATTGTACTACCAAAAAAAGTTGAATTCCCCAAAAGGGACCATTATTTTGGGACGGAGGGAGTATTAAGTTTACATAATTTTATCTTTGGTGGGTAGAAATAATTTTTAAAAATTCAAAAATATATTTTTTTGACATTTATATTTGTCAAATTAGTTTATATTTTATCAAATTGACAACTTTGCCCTTGAAATTGAGCAGTGGTCTTCAATTATCCTTATTTGAAACTAGATTCAAAATTTATGGTCAAATGTGTCACAATTGAAAAGTTAGAGACCAAAGAAACACTTACCTAAACTATAGGAACTATTAGTATAATTTGCCCTATTTTGAATAGTAAATAAATATATAAATAATAAGTTTGGTGTGGAGTGATTGTAATTGGCTGAAATGTTAGCATTTTTGTGGACTACGATGGCAATTTTATCCTTTACTTATAGATATCACAGATAATTATGTATATATATATATATGAGTGTTGCTATTAGCACCTTATTAATGTTTTAGACTTCCCATTTTTAAAATCTTTTTATTACAATAATAACTTCAAATGAAATTACTAAAAAAAACATCAATAATTTTAGGATACCCTATCTCATAATTAAGCCCACACACCCACTACATCATGAGTTAGGGTTTATGAGAGTACCCACCTCCATCACCACCCATCCATCATCCTTAAATCCTACATTCAAAACCTACACACCCTCAAAACCTTGAAAACTCTTTGGCGGCAATATTCCGGCAATAACGGTGGCAACTATTTGATTACATATACTTCTCCGGCAATGATAACGAGTGAAAATTTTTTCAGTAATCACAACTTCATGAGACAAGAGTACAACAATAAAAGCTTAGAGGAGATTTATAATTTTGATGGTGTTCTTAGCTTAGAGGAGATTGATCTTGTAAGGGTACATTTTGTGAGAAAAATAACAAAAATAATAAAAATTGTTCGCCATTTTTTTGGGAATTGAACTGCCGAACATATGACCAAAATTCGGGGACACAGGGCCGAATATTGTTCATTTGTTTGGGAATAGGTAATCAAACATTTCTTATTTGTTTGAGAATAGATAACCAAAACTCATAGAGATCACAGAACCCACAAAATGGGAATTTTGAATCAACAACAAAAAACCCTATATTTATTTTCTCAGGTTATGAACAAGTATGTGGAGATGAAGTAATTACTTTAGTGGGTTTTTTTAGGATTTTGGGGAGAGAGGCTTTTTGAGGTGTGGGGGTGTGCATTCAATTGTATGGGTGGAATGTTTTCACAAGAATAATTTTGGTATTATTTAGGGGAAAGAAAAGAAATTTTAAAGGTTTTAGAATTTATAAGTAAGGGTCCAAAAAAATTGGGGGTTCAAAATAATTAATAGGGTATTAATAGCAACACTCATATATATATATTACGAAAAAATGGGAAATTAAATAAAATAATATGATGATCACAATAAAATCCATTAGGCCATTTAACTAGAGTGTAATTTATAAATAAACTAGAAGAATCGTATCATTTACAATGTGTTTGGTTGGGGGATTTAACAAGGGATAGAAAAAGAAATGGAAAATGTATGTGAAATTAGGTGAAATATAGGTATATTTTATTTACATTTCACCTACGTTTTCCCTTTCTCTTTCCAAATCTTTTCACAAATCTTCCAACCAAACACAGTGTTAAGAAATCTCAAAAAACATCTCTACAATTATGAGAAATGTCAATAAAAAAAAATTTCATTATCTTCTTTTTTTGTTTTTTTTTAACATGAGTCAATGTAAAAACATCCAATCTGTTTGGAAACTTGACTATTTTAGTATGTTTTTAATTTTTTTAACTATTTTAGTCTGGCTAAAAAAATTATGTTTGGAAAGATAGTTTGGTTTTTTTTTTTTTTTTTTTTTTGTAATTGATTTGATGGTTGTGAGAGAAAAAGTGAAATAATTATAATTTGAATGTAATATTTATCTTGTTAATAATTTTAACCTATTTTATTTTTATTAACTATTTTAACCTCCAACCCTCTTCACAGGTGACAATATTATAAAGATTGAAATTCAAACATCTTGCCTACTATGCCATGTGATAACCATAATTACAAAATTATAAGCTTTCTATATCTATATATATATATATTTCTAATAAATTTGTAGTTTTTACATATGTACCTATGTTTTTCAATCTATCTTAGTAAGACTATCTTTGATCCTTCATCAGATCTTTCATCAAATTTAAATTTGATAAAATACTGATGAAAAACGGTGCTCCAACCATTTTATCAGTTTGATATCAAATAAAGTGGTACTTTTTTCATCAAATGAAGGGATTATTCATCTTTTCATCAAATTTGTAGGTGATTGTTGGGTCAGAAGTCCACCCAAACATCCGCCTGGACAATCGATTTTAGGATGAATTTGATGAAAATTTACTCTAGACAAACGACCAGCCGGTTGACCAACCAAATTTGATGAAAGGGTTAGAGTACATTGTATCAGATCAAACTTTTACTTAAATTTAATGAAATATCTGATAAACGATTGGAGATGCTCTAAGTGTATCTTATGATTCACCATTGGATTTGATTCACTATTCAAAAGAAGAAGAAAAAAAAAAAAAAAAAAGACGTACCCAGTGCACGAACCTCCTATTTAAGTGGGGTCTCGGAAAGGATTGTTGTATGCAGCCTTACCCCCGCAAGCGGAAAGGCTATTATCCTGACTCGAACCCATGACCACCATGTCACCAAGAGGTAGCTTTATCGCTACTGTTCGGGAAAAAAAAAGAAAAAAAGAAGTAAACTGATATAAAACTAATAGAGAAAGTGAGGACTAAAGGCAAATAACAAAGGATTTGGGCTAAGATAATAAATTATCTTCCACTAATATATTCAACACAACATACATATGTGGTAGAAAAACAACACCCTTGTACCACACAATAATATCTCATTTCTCTATTTCTGCTTATCAAAAGAACACACACACATATATGTATATATACAGAGAACCAATCACCGACTTCACCAAGACCAAACTTCTCTAGAGCTCTCCTATAACGCCCCGAAAACCAAGCAATTGAAATATAACATTAACCATGGTTCTTAAGAGATACCGGAAATATCCCCAACATACTCCATTACATAATCTCAAGGTTTATACACGAGTAATTTCACATACGATTATACATTCAATGTATCCTAATACATGAATTTATAGTATGTAGAATCATCCAATCAAAATAAGTAAATGCCCTAAAGGGATTACAAGTTCCAAGACCTAAGCCCAGTTACACAAAATAGTCTCTCGGACCCATACATGAATAACCCTTGGCTTACAAAAAATTATAATCACAACAAAAAGAGCCTTGTGCTCTCAATACATACTTCCACGCCCTAGTTTGGCGGGTTCACCACGTCTTTTCCTGCACCAAAATCCCATAGGGGTGAGCATAAAGCCTAGTAGAGAAATCTTAACAAAGTATATACATTTATGCAAGATTCCCAATATAAGATGCACATAGAGTGGGCTTGAAAACATGATTTTGCCACTCCGCAAAGTGGGCTTAAAACGGACATTTTGATAAATTGTTCCAATTCAAGCAATGAAGCCTTCATCCACAGGCATTCATACAGTTAATCACTTAAGCACATAGCCTCATGGCAAGCATGCTATCATGGCAGTCACTTACACACATGCAAGGATGCTAAAGCATAAATACTTACAGTGTACTCCGAGCCAAAACAGAAAACTAGTTAGAAATCAATGCATGATCCTAGCTATGTTAGAATGCCTAATGCAACACATGCAAAATGCAACTAAGTAGGCTCGGCTACCTAAGATGGCATATGAATGCAACACTTGACAGCATGCTTTGAAACACGTATTTAAGTAAGTATTGAAATTCAATGTAGTTTGAATGATGCGCTGAGTTCGGTGCATGCAATATGAATGAATGATGCACGCATGCAAAGCATAAGTATGCTAATTGAAACATGCCCTAAACCTAACCATCAAAAGCTGGTAAATAAAATGGAGAAAGACGTGGGGTTGGAAGACATTCACACACACACGCACACTTATTACAACATTTGCCCTCTCGACAGAGGGTCCGAATAAACAAGAGCTAAGCTAAGCTACTTATTACAGATCAATTAATTAACTATGCTAAGCTAATTAATTACAAACCAAATTGAAACTAGCTATGCTAAGTTAATTAGGATATTACAATAATGAATTAAATTAGCTAAATACATTAACTAATTAATTACAAAAAACGACAAACTAACTAGCTAAATAAAGCAGTTAAAATGGCCTCGAGGGGAGGGAGATATGCATGCTCGGTTTACTTTGCCCGGAAATGCATCGCCTTGCCATAAGTTGTCTCTGTTTGCACTCACGGTGACCTCGGAGCATCGAACACACTTTCAGGTTGCATCTACCTCAAAACAAGAGCATTTTGGAAAAATTTGCTGCAAGTGGCCGGTCGGCCACTTCAACTGGTCGGCAGGCCACTACAACTAGCCGGCAGGCTAGTGCAAGTGGCCGGCCGGCCACTTCCTTTTCCAGAACCTCAATTTTGTTGCAACAGAGATCAACAAAGGCACAACAATGCATTTACAAGGAAATGTGTGTGCAACCACTCTCCTTATCATTTCTCAAGCTCAAAGAAGCGTAGTACTCGACTCTCAAGCCACCAATCACACGTCTCAATGCATGATGGCCAAAGAGTCAAGCTCGCACAATATTGGTGAATGCACAAACAACACATAAGAGCCTTCGTCTCTATCATGCATGATCAAGAGGGTTGGCGACCAAGAAATGCAATACGTTTCATCACTTTGAGAATGAAACGTGCCACATTCCTTGTGTTTGGATTAACATCCAATCCAAACACAATGCGATGCATACAACATGCCTATCTATCAATACTAAAGTGGCATGCACAAGATTCTATCATGCAAGCAATGCATGCAAGACGTGTTTAGAAGCTAAGGCATCAAAGCTAATGAAGTACATTACACATGAGGCATGCACTACAATGCTCAAGTGATCAAACCACATATGGATAGACCTAAGAGGCTCCAAAACAATGGCCAATACACACTAAGATTTAGGCATAAAAAGCAAGGAACGCATGCTCATTCGTTTGCTCGCAAGCAAGGCACAAAGCTTAATTTTCAAACACATTGAAAGAGTGACATATATGAGAGCATGACAGAGGTACAAGCACTGAAATCATATGCCAAATGATGACATATCATGCAAACAACACAGGTATAACATGTTAGGGTCCTTAAGCATTAAAGCTAGTGAAGTACACAACACTAGGGCTATACAATAAAATGCTCAATGGACTAAACCAGCCCTAAACAGACCTCATCCATGCCAAGACAATGGCCAAAATACTCTAAAATGATAGCATGAAAGGCAAGCAAATGATGTTCATGCAATGACTCATCAACAAGGCATAAGGGCACAACTCTTAAACACAATTAAAGAGTGATAAACATGAGAGTTTAACAAGGCTATATGCTCTAAAATTATGTGTTTAATGATGCCATATCACATAAACATCACAAATAAAGCATGCTAGGAAGCCTAAGGCACAAGGCTAGTAAGGGGCACTACACAAGAGGCATGCAATACATGGCACAAATGATTAAACCGGCTATGGACAGACCTCAATTAGGCCAAAACAAAGACCAAAACATGTTGAGATGGCAGCCTAGAAGCCTAGGCAAACATGCATACGTATTGGCTCATAAACGAGGCATAGGGCACAACTCACAAGAGCTATTAAAGAGTGGAATATGTGAGAGTGTGACTATGCTATACACACTGAAATCATGTGAGAAATGAGGCTAAGGCATGCAATCACCGCAAGTAAAGCATGCAGGAGGCTTTTTTAAACTCAAAGCTAGTGAAGGCCACTTAAACTACAACCATGCACAACAAGTCTCACATGGCCAAGACCACCCAAAACAGAGCTAAGGCATGCTAAAATAATGGTAAAAGCATGCTGAGATAGAGCTAATACAAGCTAGGATTAGAGGCATGAAGCATGAAGCATGATGCATGCTAGGCCAACAAAGAGGATTACACTACAAGTGCAAGAACCAAGCAAGAGGTGAATCCACCAACCAAAATTAGAGTTAAGGCATGTCAAAATAACACCAAAAACATGTTGGAGATGAGCCAATACATGCTAGAATAATGGACCAAAGCATTAAGCATACAAGGCTAATTTGCAAGAATTACACTACAAGTGTAAGAAGCAAGAAACCAATGACCAAATCAACCAAAAATAGAGCTAAGGCAGGTCCAACAAGTCACAAAAACAAGCTTGAGCTAAGTCACAAAAGAGTAAAAAAGCATGCTCAAGTATGAGGCCAACAATGCATATAAGCAAGACAAAAGGGGGAGGGGGATCACCCCCTCCTATTTTGAACCACAAGAGCAACTTTTTACCACTGAAATTCCTCTGAGTTTCAGTGGTAGAAAGGCCATGCAAAGGAAGAATCAAAAGCTTGGAGAGAATGGCTCAAAAGCTTAGCAAATAAGGCATGCAAGGAGGTAAAACACCCCCAACTCCCACAAAGCCTTAAACAACCATCTTTAACACTTAAAAATAGAGTTTTTTTGTAGTTAACAACTAGGCCAAAATAAGTATGCAAAGGTGGCTTAAATTAGTATATAACAAACAAGCTTAAGAGGAGAAGAAGCTTATCCTTGTAGCACAGCAAGAAAGTAGCAACTTCAGCAACAATTCTGGACCAAAACCAATGCTAAGACCTCAAATAAACTCCAAGGTACCTTAGCTCCAAAGTTATGGTATTTGACTAGGTGTTTGTGTGCAAAAGTGTGAAGAAATAACACTTCTAAGCACAATAGCACACTATAGAGAGAGAGAGAGAGAGGGGATATTTTTAGCTCTGAAAAATCTGAACCCCTCTCAAGGGGGAGGAGGCTCCCCTTATATAGGGCAAGCAAGCCAAAAGGCTTGCTCAATCCCTCCATATACGTGTATGGAGGATGAGTTCAGTGAGCCACAACTGGCTCAAAAGATCTACAAATATCTAAAAAGGGGAAAAAGTGGCTGCCGGCCAGTTAAGTGGCCAGCCGGCCACTTAAAGTGGCCTACAAGGGAGAAAAGTGGCTGGCAAGTGCCACAAGTGGTCGGCAAGGCTCTCCTCTCCCCAAGGCAAGAGGCAACAAGGGTTGGCACAAAAAACAAGGCCAAAACACAAAGCATTAAGAGGCTCAAAGACAAGGCACTCAGCCGAGACCTTCGGGCGCTCGGAATAAGCACAAACATGTACAATCATCACGTGTACAAACGATGACGTCTGAGTCTTAAGGTCGGTCAAAAATGGGGTGTCTACACCATGCAATGCCGATTAAAAGATTTCATTTGCATGTTTTAAAAAGCCACCATGTTCAACAGTAACTTGAAATCCCAACAATAATAAGACATACAATTTTATTCAATGGGGCGGTAAATACGATTCAGGTAATCCCTAGATTGGTGTTTGCAAGTAAGCTTAACTAGCACTACCAAAAATCCCACTTTACCGGTTGCTAACCAGAAGGGAAGTGGTACCTCCTCCACGCGTGTTTTCTGTCTTTTACCCCGAACACTCAGGCCAATTAATCCATTTCATCTACGCCTCCTATCTGGACTTACCAACGTATTTACCCCAAAACATTTCAATAATTCTCATTTCGAAATATTCTTTTCTCAAAGTAAACGTTTCCAAACTCAATTCAAAATGTATAAAGATCAAATTAATGAGTATGTAATGCAATACTTATCAATGCCTCATAACATCCCTCCATTTTTAAGTATCTCAACAGTAATACGATAATAACCACATTTCCCATTTTCCTCCCTTCCATGTTACTTCACAAGACACCACATGTTTAATTATATCTAACAACATGTAACAACCATTTCACGTCTTGTACAATTTTCAACATTTTAGTCATTTCAAGACCATGTGCAATGTTTGTAAAACCTCAACTTTCCAAAATCACAATTCCCATATTTTATGGATCTCAACAATATGCCAAATTATAGCCACACATGTATATGCATTTAACAATAAATTCAAATATGGTCTCCACATTCTCATACATCAAGACGTTGTCATATTTGCAAACAACAATATGAAATTTCCACTCACTCCTTTATTTAACCCAAGAAAATCCATGAATCCCCAACATTTTTCAAAAACCCCCAATTTATAGGTTTTTCACAAAAACCAAACATTTCTTCATCTCTTAGCAAAACCTCACTGGAAACATCATTCTTAAGCCAATGTGGCTCAACATTTCAAGAAAATTTTTAAAAAAAAACAAAAGATGGATTTCTTTTACAAAGCCATCAATTTCTTGAGCAAAAACCAATTTTTTTTTTTTAAAATAAACAAAGAAAAGCTCTCAAAATCAACCAAAAACTTGCAAAACATATATGTAACTCTAAGAAATTCCCTACCTCAAGCTTGATGAAAAGATTTGATGAAACCCTAGAATCAAAAGGTGAAGAATTCAATCTCCACCGTACAAAATGAAGCTCTTGCCTTGTTCTCCAAAACTTGTGAAAGATGGTGGCTCAAGACCCAATGGATTGCAAGAAAATCAAGGGTTTTTGGTGTTTGGTGAGAGTTTTTAGAGAGAAGGAGGAGCAAAAAATAATTTTTAGAGTGAGTAGAAATGTTCCAAAAGTGATATACATAGCCCAAATGCAAGAGGAAAAACAGGGTTTTTCGGACTTAGGCCCATCCGCACATGCGGCACTTTCCCCTATATATGTGGAGCGTGCCTCCTGCACGTGCGGCTTTGAATCCCGCACGTGTGATGCCTGCCCGCACTTCCCTCTACACTTGCATATAATGCAGTGTGCAATGCTCAAAAGCCCACACCTCCCGACACGTGCGGCCTCATCTCCCGTACGTGCGGCCCTGGTCCTCCAGCCCAGAATTTTCTCAGCTCAATTCTAGACATTTCGGACCTGATCTCGCACCCGCCGGAACAAGTGGAAAACTTGGAAACAAACTAAATAAAATACGAAAACTTTAAAAGGAGTTTTTCAAAACAACAATCCAACGGTCAAACCAAGGCCTTACACGAAAACCCAACACTATAGCAATAGTAAATCGAGCTTAAACAAAGAGGAATAGATGAATAACATGACCAGTCCTCACATCTCCATTTCTCCATCCTTCTATTATCTTCTTCTATAAAGTAATATGTATCCAATTCCAATTGGATCTCCTTTTATGGTTATCCAAATATTTCATAACACTCCCCTTTGGATAACCATAAACTAAGAATATGCCTCGTTAAAACCTTACCAAGGAAAAACCCAATGGGAAAAAAAAACCTTTGATGAAGGAAAAAGAGTATAATATTCTTGTATGTAATTTATTTAGATTGCCTCATTAAAACCTTGCTAAGGAAAACCTAGTGGGAAAAAACCTTAGACGAAGGAAAAAGAGTACAATTTGCAAATCTGCTTAAATAGATAACTTCCCCTCAAAGCTACATAATAGATCTTTATATCGACGCATCCTAATATTATGCACCATCTTCTTAAATGTTGCAGTTGGTAGTGCTTTAGTAAATAGATCAGCCAGATTATCACTTGAGCGTATCTTTGATATAGCCTCCTTTGATCTGCGTGATACACGTAACATTATCTTCATATAATATGGTTGGACTTTCTTTTGTTGAAGACAATCCGCATCTGTCTTGAATATGATGGATCATGGATCTAAGCCAAATATATTCTTGACTTTCTTTATGAATAGCAAGTATCTCTAAGTGATTTGAAGAAGTAGTAGTCAATGTTTGTTTTACTGATCACCAAGATATAACAGTATTTCCATAGGTAAAAACATATCCTGTTTGTGATTTGGCTTTATGTGGATTAGAGAGATATCCAGCATATGCATACCTAATTAACTACGAATTTGATTCATTTGAATAAAATAAACCCATATCAGTTGTTCTACGAAGATAACGTAATATTCGTTTTACTCCATTCCAATGCCTTCGAGTTAGTACAAAACTATATCTTATTAATAAATTGACAACAAATGCAATATCAAGCCTGCTACAATTTACAAGATACATGATGGCACCAATTGCACTAAGATATGGTACTTCAGGACCAAGGAGTTCTTTATTATTTTCTGGAGATTGAAAAAGATCCATTTTCACATCAAGAGATCAAACAACCATAGGAGTACTCAAAGGATGAGTTTTATCTATATAAAAGTTCTTCAAGACTTTTTTTGTATATGTTGATTGATGTACAAGAATCTCATTTGGCAAATGTTTAATCTGTAGACCGAGACAAAATTTTACTTTGCCAAGATCTTTCATTTCAAATTCCTTCTTTAAGTATTCTACAGTTTTTGTAAGCTCTTCTAGAGTTCCTACAATATTCAAATCATCAACATATACTGCAATAATTGCAAATCTGGATTTTGATTTCTTAATGAAAATGCACAGACAAATCGGATCATTCATATATCCTTGTTTTAATAGATATACACTGAGCCAATTATACCATATGCGTCTGGATTGTTTTAACTCGTATAAAGATCTTTGTAACTTGATCGAATAAACATTTCTGGGTTTTGACTTAGATGTTTTTGGCATTTTAAATCCTTCAGGGAGTTTCATGTATATATATATATCACTATCTAGTGATCCATATAAATATGTTGTAACTACATCCATTAGATGCATATTTAAATTTTCTGTGATTACCAAGCTAATCGAAAATTTGAATGTAATTGCATCCATTATGGATGAATATGTTTCCTCATAATCAATACTAGGTTTCCGTGAGAAACCTTGCGCAACAAGTCGTGCTTTATATCTTACAATTTCATTTTGCTCATTGCATTTTCGAACAAACACCCATTTATATCCCACAGGCTGTATCCCTTCAGAGGTTTGAACTGCAGGTCCAAATACTTCACATTTTGTAAGCAAGTTTAATTTTGCTTGTATTGCTTCTTTCCACATTAGCCATTCATTTCTCTGTCGACATTTCTCGATAGTTCGTGTTTTATTGTTGTCATTACTTTTGATAATGTTTTCAGTATTACTCCTGGTAATGTCAAGAGCAACTTTAAACGAAAATATGTTATCGACGACAATTTGATTTTTATCATAAACTTCTTATGTACTCATATAATGTATTGAGATCTCATTATTTCTAGGTACCTTTTCGACTTTAGGGAATACCTCTTTAAGAGATTTCTCTTCTAGAGGTTCTTCTTCTGGAGGTTCATAAGTAGGAGATTTTGATAGATTTGCTATAACCGGTTTTGTGGTTCTAGCCTCTTTAGGAGTGCTTTCATTGATAGGTATGATCTCTTCAGGAAATCCATTTGTGGTTTCTTCTAGTGTATCAACTGTTTGTTCTTGAGCTTTTCTTTTTTGAGGAATTTTGTTTTTTGCACCAATGGGTCTCCTACACTATAGACGTACCTTAGACTCATTTGCTACTATACCCACTGATTGTCTAACAGGAACATCAATTCTCATTGGGGTATTAGCAGTTGGTATGTAAGATTTTGTCGCATTTTTTTTTTGTGTCGGTGAATGCATCCGGTAACTGATTTGTAATACTTTGCAAATGAATAATCCTTTGAACTTCTAGTTCACATTGATAAGTACGAGGATCAAGATGAGATAACGTCGAAGTATTCCAAGTGATTTCCCGTCGAGCTTCAGGCTGTGACTTGTCTCCCCCTAATGATGGAAAAATTGTTTCATCAAAATGACAATCCTCAAATTGTGCCTTAAACACATCACCAGTCAAAGGTTCTAGATATCTAATGATTGAGAAGAATCAAAACCAATATAAATTTCAAGCCTACATTGTAGACCCATCTTAGTGTGCTATGGAGGTGCAATAGGGACATAAACCGCGCAACCAAACACTTAAGGTGACTAACATTTGGTGGTTGACCAAATACAAATTTTAATGGTGAGTACTCATGATATGCAGTTGGTTTGACACGAATCAAAGATACTGCATGCAATATAGCATAACCCCATGTTGAAACAGGTAATTTGCTTTTCATAAGCAAAAGCCGAGTAATCAACTGAAGTCTCTTAATGAAAGATTCAGCTAAAACAATTTGGATATGAGTGTGTGCAACTAGGTGTTCAATATCAATGCCAATGGACATGCAATAATTATCAAATGTTTGGGATGTAAATTTACTGGCATTATCAAGACGAATTGTCTTGATAGGATGGTCTGGAAAATGTGTTCGCAATCTAATTATTTGAGTAAGGAGTCTGGAAAATGCAACATTACGTGTAGAAAGTAAACAAGCATGTGACCATCTAGTCGATTGCATCTATTAAAACCATAAAATAACGAAATGGTCCACAAGAAGGGTATATAGGTCCACATATATCCCCTTGAATTCTTTGCAAAAGAGATGAAGATTCAACAATTACTTTTGTGGGTGATGGTTTGGTAATTAATTTCCCTTGTGAACAGGAAGAACAAGGATAATCACTTGGTAAAAGAATCTTCTAGTTCTTTAATGGATGTCCATGTGAATTTTTAATTATTCGACGCATCATTATAGATCCCGAATGCCCAAGTCGGAGATGCCATAACATAAACATTTTTGGATCAGAGCACTTCTGGTGCTTAACAATATGTGACTCAATCATTTTTATTGTTGTATAATATAATCCAAATGAAAATGCAGAAAGGTTTTCTAATACTAACTTCTGGCTAGAATTAGTTGAAGTAATCAATAAATACTCTTCCTGACCTTTATTTATAGTTTCAATATATTCCCAATGACGATGTATATCTTTGAAACTTAACAGATTTCTTCTAGATCTGGTAGAATACAAAGCTTCATCAATACAAATTTTTGTTCCATTTGGCAACATAATATTGGCTTTTCTGAAGCCCTCAATCAAGTTTGCAGAACCTGAAATTGTATTGATATTAGCTTTTCCCATGATTAATTACATAAAATATTTTGCATCACGTAAAATTGTGTGTGTGGTTGCACTGTCCACTAAACAGATATCATCACCAATTATTTTGGAGTTAGTTAATGAATCATTGAAAGCCATGCCTATAAAAACTGAAATTCATTATTCTCAAAACAAGAAAAATACAAACTGTCAAACCCAAAAATACAAATTCTGAAGGCCTAACAAGAAAAATGAACACTTCAAAGTGGAAAAATACAAATTTCAAAATTGTAAAACAAGACAATACAAAGCATAACCCAAAAACAAGATATCTAGATAATCAGATTAATTAATGTGAGTATTTCCATCACTAATTAAATGATCAATTTTTCCATCAGGGTCTTTACAGAAATCAGACACATCAAGATGATTAATATCAATGGGTTCATAATGATTTGTGAAATGCATTTCAATGCCTTTTCCTTTTTCTTTTATCGATACTTGATAAAGATCAACCAAATGTTTAGGTGTATGACAGGTACGCGACCAATGCCCTGTCGTGCCACATCTGTA
Organism: Camellia granthamiana; assembly: GCA_036172215.1. Classification (NCBI taxonomy): domain Eukaryota; kingdom Viridiplantae; phylum Streptophyta; class Magnoliopsida; order Ericales; family Theaceae; genus Camellia; species Camellia granthamiana. The sequence goes on from CM069915.1 coordinate 96,087,025, forward strand.
ACAAGTATTTTCATGATTCTTAGGAGGTTTATTTTGTAAACCTTTTTCCTTTGCTTGTGATGTTCCTAAATTATTCCACTTCTGATAGAATGGCATGTTATTCCACTTTTGGTGGAATGGCATGGTATTTTTCTGAACATATCCCCCACGGATTCGGTAATTGTTTATACCTTGGCCATGTCCAGAAACATAACCTCTCCATCGTCCAAGGCCATGAAATGCAACCTCATTCACTTTAGGGAATGAAGCAAAACCGGTTGGACGGGATAGCTGATTTTTCAATAACAATTGATTAGTTTGTTCAGCCACAAGAAGGCATGAAATCAGTTTAGAGTACTTTGAAAAACGACGCTTCCTATATTACTGCTGCAGGAGCACATTATTAGCGTGAAATGTGGTCAATATTTTTTCAAACATATCTTCTTCAGTAATTTTTTCTCCACATAATTTTAATTGAGAGATTTTTTTAAATAATGCAGAGTTGTACTCACTAACTGATTTATAATCTTGCAACCTCAAGTGCAACCAATCATGACGAGCTCTTGGGAGGATTACGGTCTTCTGGTGCTAGCATCTCTCCTTCAAATTATTTCGCAGAATTAGTGGATCTTTTACTGTGAGGTAATCATTTTTTAATTCTTTTTAGAGATGATGGTGAATGAATATTATTGAAATGCCCCAAAATATATAATATCTTGTGAGTATGACAATCAACGTTCATTATGAGAAAGGATGCAATTCTTCAACCTTTACATCATTAATCAATAAGGTTTGTACAAAATAGTCCCACATGCGAATTATACATTCAGTGATATCCAATACATGAATTTATAGCATGTAGAATATCAAATTCAAAAGTAAATAAAATGCCCTCAAGGGCTTACAAATTCCAAGGCTTAAGCCTGGTTACACAAAAACAGTTTCACAAACCCATACGTTTATAGCCATTGGCTAGCAAAACGAACCACAACAAAATAAGAGTCATTTACTCTCCACAAAATACGTTCACGCCCTTAACTCGGCAGGATCACCACATCTTTTCCTGCACCAAAATCCCATAGGGGTGAGCATAAAACCCAGTAGAGAGTTCTTAACAAAGTATATACACTTATGCAAGATTCCCACTATGAAATACATATGTCATGCTATGCCATTTAAAAGAAGATTACATTTTTCATCTTTTGAAAAACCACCATGCTCAATGATAATTTGAAATCTCAACGATTCAAAAATTTATAATTAATTTCAGAAGGGCGGTAAATACGACTCAGGTAATTCTTAGGTTGGTGTCTGCAAGTAGGCATAACTAGCACTACCAAAACCCCACTTTACCGGTTGCTAACTGGAAGGGAAGTGGTACCTCCTCCGCGCGTGTTTTCGGTCTTTCACCCCGGACACTCAGGCCAACTTAATCAATTTCATCTACACCTCCTATCCGGACTTACCAATGTATTTACCTCAAAACAATTCAACAATTCTCATTTCAAAATATTACTTTTCTCAATTTAAACTTTTCCAAACTCCATTCAAGTGCATAATAATCAATTGAATGAGTATGTAATGCAACAATTATCAATGCCTCATAACATTTCAATAGTTATATTTCACCACATTTCTTTCTTAATGCAAATGTTTTCAAATCCCAACTCAAAATTTGTAACTACGCAATAATAGAAATGCCAATGCAATATATATATATATATATCAAGGCAAAATAATAATATTCCATTGACAATATTTCCCATACAATTTATCAAATTCGATCACCAATTCCCATTCTCCTTTCCAATGCGATGTCATCAATTATCATATATGAATATATATGCATATGTATATATATCCAAATGTAGCAACCATTCCACATTTCATGTGTTCTTAACAATTTGCCATTTCATAACTACATATGTGTAAGTACTTAACAATAATTTCAAACAAGGTCCCCAAATACTCATACATTAAGAAAATTGCCATTTTGCAAACAATAATATGAAATTTCTACTCATTCCTTCATTTAACACAAGGAAATCCATAGATTTTCAACATTTTCCAAAATCCCCAATGTCTAGGTTTTTCACCAAAACTAGACACTCGTTCATCTCTTAGTAAAATCTCACTAAAAACATCATCCTTAAGTCAATGTGATTCAACTACTCAAGAAAATCTTTAAAAAAAAAAAAAAAACAAGAGATGAATTCCTTTTTGCAAAACCACTAATTTCTAGAGCCAAAAACAAATTTAAAAAAAAAAAAAAACAATTAAAGAGGAAATCTCGAAATCAACTAAAACTTGTAAAAATGTATATATAACTCAAGAGTCCCTACCTCAAGTTCTTGGAGAGAAAAGAGGTGAAATCCCCAAAAATCAACGGTGATGAATCCCGATCTTCACCGCAGACAATGCAGCTCTCGGTTAGCTCTCAAACTTTGATGAAGAAGCTTGGGTTAAAACTGTAATAGATCTAAAGAGATCAAGAGTTCTAAAAGGTTTAGTGTAGGAAATGTGGAGAGAAGGAGGAGAAAAGGGTTTTTAGAGAGAGAGAGGTGTATAAAATGTTATACATTCAGCCTAAGGAAGGATGAAAAAGAAAATTTTCGGACACAACGACCCCTGCACGTGCGGCACTCACTCCCACATGTACGGAGCGTACTTCTCGCACGTGCGGCCTTCATCCCCACACGTGCGGCCCTTTCCCCGCACTTCCACTCCCACACCTGCATATATTGCAGTGACCAACCCAGAACCTCCCCTGTTTTCTGCACGTGCAGCCTCATCTCCCGCACGTGCGGCCCTCACCCCGTACGTGCGGCTCAGCCCTCAGCCTAAAAAATTTTCCAGCTCAAGTGTAAACCCCTGGACTCAACTTCAAGCCTCCCGAAACAAATGGAACTCAAAATTGAAATTAATAGAGACGAAACATTAGAGAAATAGATTTTAAAAGTGTTGAACCTAACACGCACAAAAAAAAGTTAAGACGGGTTACGTACCCGGTCATCACAACCTCCCCACCATAGAAAATTTCATCCCCGAAATTTAATCCACTACTTAAACAATAGTTTCTAGCAATCACAGCCGTGCTGTTATAATTTCAAGTTACCAAATAGATTCTCAGCTCCCAATACTACACTAGCAATAACCATCCAAGCCAAACATATGTATAAAGCTTTTCAATAAAATAGTAACAACCCATAACAACTTCATGTTTAAAACAACAATGTACATAACAACTTGTACTTAACAATTCAATACTTTTCTCTCAACACTAGGGAATAATATCAAGGAAACAACTTAAACATTTTCAAACAAATCCAGATACTTGGAGTGGACTTCTGCCTCCCACTCCCACGTTGCTTCTTCAACCCCATGGTATCTCCACAACACCTTTATCAACGGTATAGTTTTACCTCGTAGCACTTGCTCCCGGGTATCTAGTATTTGGACCGGCTGCTCTTCGTAAGAGGCATCATTATCTACCTCCAAATCAACCCAATCCAGCACATGAGAAGGGTCGGGCTCATACTTCCTGTAACGCCCTAAAAAGGGATATAAATAAACCACACACAAAGTCTATGAATATACTGAAAAGGTTATACATTCATCCATCAGAGTTTATATTACAAAAGGTGTTACATGCATTACACTTTCATAAATGTTCATTCTGAAACTACAGCATGTAACACTAATTGTTAACAACAAAATAAATGCCCTCTGGCGTACTCCTTTCCAAGATATCTCTTGGTTACAACAAAAGAGTCCTAAGCTCTATACAAATAAAGCCCTCGGCTTGAATGAACACTTAATATGAAAAGAAGAACAACAAAAATAGAGTCTTCAGCCCCAAGTCCTCCCAAACTATGCCCTTTGAGGTGGCATGTCACCTGTACCTGAAAATGGTTTCCCAAGTAGGGTGAGCCAAAGCCCAATAGAGATATACTAACGCAATGTATGAAATTTAACTAGGATATAAGCATTAGATAAATGTACAATATTCATAACCAGCACATATTCTTTCCAAGACCATTCAATATAGATAACCATACCTCAATCCATTTCTGTTCATCCATTTCGGATTAATCTATTTACCAAATTCATTATCATCTAATCAACCAAAATAAGACTACAACTCAATGATTTACAATTCAATACATTCATCAATCCAACACTTCTATTTTCTTGCCATTTTATGGAATTCACATCCGAGGGAATCGGCACCCATGTATATATAAGATTTCGGGACTTTCACCCTGGACACTCCGGCTAACTTAGTTTTCAATGGAGTCTATCCTCTATCTCCTCCCAAACAATGATACATATACAATGTATTTAAATGCGTTGCCATACACAATTACTAACCAAATCACATATTCAATGGTTTAATTAAACCGTCATATTCAATGACATAATTCAAATGATTAGTTTCAATTCACCTAATCCTCATGTAGTTTCTACAACAATCATAACTATCCTCTACCGATAGCCCAAAACAGATATTTCTAAACAGATATACAATCTATCAAACAGATAATTTATCAAATTTTCATAGGTGAGTGATTTAACAAATCCAACTACACTATTCAATCATACACTCTTCCAATTTCATATTTCCCATGTCAATTTCATTATTTATTCAAAATAGTCATTTAACACAAATTAGGGCAAAACCGTACCCTTTTCCCAATATCATCCCCAAGACCCAATCTCACCATTTATTTTCATATAACACCATAATCAAGCCCTCATCTACATATATGAAACCAAATATAGGAAACCCCTCTTTCAAAATTTAAACCCAAACCCTAGTTTCACCCAAAACCTCCCAACTTCACCATTTATGCAAAATGACAAATTCCTAGGTTAAAACTCATATCAAAGAGTAGAATATCCTTACCTTAAATGGAGACGCTCAAAGAGAAGAAGAAGAAGAACTTCAAAAATGCCCCAAATTCGGTTTGACTCGGATCAAAGGAAAGGCCCTTGAGATGCTCCAACACTTTAACAAAGGAACTAGGGTTAAGAGATACTTAGATCTAGGAGTATTTGTAGAGAGAGAGAGTATTTTAGAGAAAGAAGGTGCCGGATTAGGGTTTTAAGGTGAAAAGATCTCAATTTTTTGTGTAAAAATGAGCTGTTACGAACTGATATACGCGGTCCTCGCTCGAGTGAAGGAGTTGTCGCTCGAGCGACCAGACATAGCAAATGACCTCGCTCGAGCGCAAGAAGCCTTGCTCGAGCGTAGAATACAAAGCTTCAGAGGTTTTACAGACGCACATGCTCACTCGAGCGCAAGAAGCCTCGCTCGAGCATAGAATACATACTTTTAGGTATTTCACAGACGCACACATTCGCTTGAGCGCAAGAAGTCTCACTCGAGCGAATAAACAAATAACATAAGGCTTGCTCGAGCACAAGAAGTCTAGCTCGAGCAAAGAACTTCATCTTCCCCAGAACTGCTACGTTTGGAAGGAAACCTGAGAACTCCTAATTCTTGCTCGAGCGCAAGAAACCTCGCTCGAGCGAAGAAGCAAATTACAAAAAGCTCGCTTGAGCGCAAGAAGCCTCGCTCGAGCGAAGAGGCTAAAATCTGAGCAACAACAATCTAAACCAACTAACAACCAACCTGTTCCAAACTCGCCCAACAAGTTCCAAAACTCAAATGCAAAGAGTCAAAGGAGGAAAACAAAACATGGATACAATATTCAACCAAAGAACCCGAGTTTGGAACACCATGAAGGTCGGGGCAAAACCGGGATCACTATACTTCCTAAGCATAGATACATGAAACACGTTGTGAACCCCTAAAAGTTGTGGCGGTAGAGCCAACCAATACACCACCTCCCCAATTCTCTCCAATATCTCAAAAGGTCCAATGAACCTTGGAGGCAACTTACCACTCTTACCGAATCTTATCAAACCCCGCCCAGGTGAGATCTTAAGGAATACATGGTCACCCACTTCAAAAGACAAAGGTCGTCTCCTCTTATCGGTATAACTTTTCTGTCGGCTTTGAGCTGTAGCTAACCTCCTTCGAATGAGGGCAATTTTCTTGGTTGTTTCTCTAACAATCTCCGGGCCCAACAACGGTGCATCACCTACCTTGGCCCAATAAACTGGCGATATACAAGGTCAGCCATATAAGGTCTCAAATGGTGCCATCTCGATGCTAGCTTGGTAACTATTATTGTAGGCAAACTCAATCAACAGCAAGTGCCTCTCCCAAGACCCCTTGAAATCGAGGACGCAAGTTCTAAGCATGTCCTCCAAAATCTGGATAGTACGCCCCGACTGTCCGTTGGTTTGAGGGTGGTAAGCGGTGCTAAAGGTTAACTTAGTTCCCAACGCCTCTTGAAGGCTTTGCCACAACCGAGTGGTAAAACAAGGATCTCTATCCGATACGATGGTCACAGGAACCCCATGAAGTTGAACTATCTCTCTAATGTACAACTTTGCCAAGTGCTCAACTGAGTCACCGGTGCGCATCAGAATGAAATGTGTAAACTTAGTTAACCTATCAACAATCACCCAAACGGCATTATTACCCCGCTATGTTCTAGGAAGCCCAACTACAAAATCCATGGTAATGTGCTCCCATTTCCACTCGGCTATCAGTAAGGGTTGTAACAAACCCGCTGGTCTTTGGTGTTCAACCTTCACTTATTGACAAGTAAAGCATTTTGATACAAATAACGCGACATCCCACTTCATGCCCATCCACCAAAACTGACGACTAAGATCATGATACATTTTGGTGCCTCCCGGATGTATCGTAAGGCGTGAGTGATGGAACTCCCGAAGTACTTCCTCTCTACAAGATTCTGGTACAAACAAATGGTCTAGATAACGTACACTCAGATCTGAGTGAATGTTCAAACCCCTCTCTTCCTTCCCATTGGAGATTTTATTCCGAGTTGACTCCACTTCACAGTCCCCTTATTATGCCTCTATGACTCTACTGATCAAGGCAGGTTGAGCACTCATGGTAAACAAAGTTGCACTTTCACCGGACTCACCCAAGTGCAAATTAAACTCGCCGATATCACCCAACACGACCCATTCCCGAATAGCCACACTTGCCAAACTACTCACGGATTTCCGACTCAAGACGTTAGCCACTACATTGGCCTTTCCCGGATGATAGTGTAACTCGAAGTCATAATCCTCCATAAATTCCATCCACCTCCGTTGGCGAAAATCCAAGTCTTTTTGGGAAAAAAAATATCTCAGGCTCTTATGATTGGAGAAAATCTTAAACTTCTCGCCGTACAAATAATGTCTCCAAATTTTCGAGACGAAAATTACCGCCGCTAATTCCAAGTCGTGGGTGGGGTAATTTTCTCATGAGTTTTCAATTGTCGTGAACCGTAGGCCACAGCCTTTCCTCCTTGCTTCAAGACGCAACCAAGCCCATCCCGAGACGCATCACAATAAACGGTGTAACCCAAACCTCTTTCCGAAATTATCAAGACCGGTGCGGTAGTCAATTTAGTCTTAAGTTCTTGGAATGATCTTTCACAAGCCTCACTCTATACAAATTTGACACCCTTTCTAGTCAACCTAGTCAAAGGCGCGGCTAATCTAGAGAAGTCCCTTACAAAACGTCGATAATACCCCGCCAATCCCAAGAAACTCCGGATCTCAAAAACATTTTTGGGTTGTCCCCAACCCTGCACGGCGTCTATCTTTGAAGAGTCTATAGTTACCCCCTCTCTTGACATGACATGACCCAAAAACTTCACCTCGGTGAGCCAAAACTCACACTTCTCAAATTTGGCATACAACTGGTGCTCCCTAAGCAAATCAAGCACTACTTGCAAGTGAGCCTCGTGTTCCTCCTCAGAGGTTCAATAAATTAAGATGTTGTCCACAAAGACGACCACAAAACGATCCAAGTATTCTCGAAAAATTCGATTCATCAAATCCATAAAGGAAGCCGGTGCATTAGTCAACCCAAAAGCTATTACAAGGAATTCATAGTGGCCATAACGCATACGAAAGGCCGTTTTCTGGATGTCCTCCTCCCGGACTCTTAACTGATGATACCCCGACCTCAAATCTATCTTCGAAAAGCAACGAGACCCTCTAAGTTGGTCAAACAAGTCATCTATTCTGGGTAAAGAATACTTGTTCTTGACGGTAACCCAATTCAAGTTACAGTAATCAATACACAACCGCAACGACCCATCCTTCTTCTTCGCAAAGAGAGCCGACACTCCCCAAGGCGATGTGCTAGGGCGAATGAAGCCCTTGTCTAAAAGCTCTTGGAGTTGAATCTTTAACTCATGCAATTCGGCGGGTGCAAACCTATACGGCGCCATGGAAATCGGTACCATGCTTGGCACTAAGTCAATGGTGAACTTGATCTCCCGGTGGGGTGGCAAACTAGTAAGGTCCTCGGGAAATATGTCCGGGTATTCACAAACTACCCTTGGCAATTCAACACGGGCCCCATCACTCTTACTATCCAAGAGAGTTGCAAAAAGGCCGCTAAGCTTGTTCCTACTATGAGGGTCAAAAACTGATGACAAGACCCTATCAACCTAGTCTCCCAGAAAGTAAAAATAATCACCACTCGAGGTGCACACTGTAACTCTCTGACAAAAACAATCAATCACCGCTCGGTACGAAGATAACCAATCCATGCCTAGAATGACATCAAGACTCGACATGTCTAGCAACACAAAAGCAAATGGGAGTCAACGCCCAACAACCTCTATCTTACAACCACGACACCCCCAGTCTAAATCAACTGTACCTCCAACTGGTGACTCTACTCTGAGCGGAGACACTAACCGTGCCACCTCTAACCCCAATGCAGACACAAATGCAGTAGATATGAATGAATGAGACACACTAGTATCTATCAACACATTAGCCAAAGAATTGCACACAACAAAAATACCTCCCACAACTGAGGATCTTGGGAACTACTCTGGCGCGGTAACAACATACGCGCGCCCCGGTGGCCTCTGATCAACCTGCTCATCTCTCGGAGCATAGGCCTGCTGCACTGATTGAGCCGAAGCGGCTCCCTGATTAGCTCGCGAAGTCTGGACTGAGTGAGCTTGCTGGTGGCTCTGAGTCTACCTCGACCCTAATGCACCAGATGCGCCTCTCAACTGCGGGCAAGCTTTCTTCATGTGCCCTAACTGACCGCACTGATAGCAAGTAGGCCTCTGCCCTCTACTTTGAGACTAACTCTGGAATCAATTTGGTGGTGGTGGTGGCAACATCTATTGTCCTCCCACCTTCTGTGGACATGAGAAAGCCTTGTGACTCGGTTGGCCACACTTGAAACAAGAAAAATCACTCAGTGTACTCCTCCTCGGGCCCACACTAGGTAAGGGAAAGGTGGATCTAAACTGCTGTGATTGGGACTGGAATGAAAAGGTGTTTCTGCTCTTCTTGTTGGGTCTATAGTCCCCCTGTGACCCTTGACCCCTCGACCTCGAACTCCGGAGTCTCTCCTCCTCGGCCTCCACGGTAATCTTTACATGTGCCGCTGCCTCCACAAGACGGTCATAGTTCCGAGTCATGTTCTCAGCAACCTTGAACAAGATCATAGTTCTCAACTTCTTCTCGAACTCAATGCAACGACGCTCTTCCGTTGCCACCAACTTCGGTACGAACCGGGACAAACTAGAGAAGGTCGCTTCAAACTCGGCCACGAACAATTGAGTTGCTTGAGGTCTTGAAATTCTTGCCTCAACCTCTCCCTAGTAGTGGGAGGTAAGTACTTGTCTTGGAAAGCAACCACAAAAGCTTCCCATGTTGGCTCTATTCAACCTTTGGCATATTTTCACCATTGGCCCGTGTCCCCTTTGAGGTAGTAACTCGCAAGAGTCACTCTTAGCTCACTGTCTTTGATGTGAAGCGTCTCAAATGTCTTCATCATTTGCTCGAGCCACTCATCCGCTTTCTTAGGCTCGGGGCCACTATGGAACTCATCCGGTTTGGCCCGCAAAAACTCCCTAGTGAGAAAGCTCGCTCTCATCTCTACAGCGTTCTCTCTAGCTTGATTCTCTGCCCTTAGTATGTTCATCGACTCCCTCAAGGCCCCCGCCATTTTTAGGGCTAGGGCCCCTATTGCGGCGTGACCCGCTTGCCTCGGAATTTCTGCTTGTCCCATTTGCTCGGCCACATTAGCTTGGCCCAACCCCTCCTCTTGCACCGGAACCTCATGGGCCGGTACTCCAGGCACACCCCGACGAGCCCTACCACACCTTCCACCTCTACCACCACGGGTTTGACCCCTTCTTGACATCCTAATTAAGGAACAAGATAAACAATTTAGCACATAATCTCAAATGTGCTCGCGACTTCTCTCACACGTTTGACCACAACAATTTTGTATATTTTCTACCATACAACAATTCAATTCCACTCCACATAAGCACTTAGTCACGTAAGCACATATGGATTATCCTTTTGTGATGAAATTCGTCCCACGGAAAACTAAGAATTCTTAGTAGAATGAGTATTGATCAAGTACCCTTCTAATAAGACCTCAAGGAATCTAATAGGTGCAAACAACATCCAAAAAATCCAATCCCATACCCATCTAGTCATATAAGCATGTTATCACATAGTCACAAAATACAAAACACCTCCTAATCATGCGAAATAAACCCATTGTGATATAACAATCACTTCCCACGAGCTCCAAGTATTCAAATCTGGTAGCTCTGATACCAAGTTGAAACGCCCCAAAATATATAACATCTTGTGAGTACAACAATCAACATTCATTATGAGAAAGGATGTAATTCTTCAACCTTTACATCATTAATCAATAAGGTTTGTACAAAATAGTCCCACATGTGAATTATACATTCAATGATATCCAATACATAAATTTATAGCATGTAGAACATCAAATTCAAAAGTAAATAAAATGCCCTCAAGGGCTTACAAATTCCAAGGCTTAAGCCTGGTTACACAAAAACAGTTTCACAAACCCACACATTTATAACCCTTGGCTAGCAAAATGAACCACAACAAAATAAGAGTTATTTACTCTCCACAAAATACGTTCACGCCCTTAACTCGGCGGGATCATCACATCTTTTCCTATACCAAAATCCCATAAGGGTGAGCATAAAGCCCAGTAGAGAGTTCTTAACAAAGTATATACATTTATGTAAGATTCACAATATGAAATGCACATGTTATGCTATGCCATTTAAAAGAAGATTATATTTTTCATCTTTCGAAAAACCACCATGCTCGATAATAATTTGAAATCTCAACGATTCAGAAATTTATAATTAATTTCAGAATGGCGGTAAATACGACTCAGTTAATCCCTAGGTTGGTGTCTGCAAGTAAGCATAACTAGCACTACCAAAACCCCACTTTACCGTTTGCTAATCGGAAGGGAAGTGGTACCTCATCCGCGCATATTTTCGGTCTTTCACCCCGGACACTCAAGCCAACTTAATCAATTTCATCTACACCTCCTATCCGGACTTACCAACGTATTTATCCCAAAACAATTCAACAATTCTCATTTCAAAATATTACTTTTCTCAATGTAAACTTTTCCAAACTCCATTCATGTGCGTAATAATCAATTGAATGAGTATGTAATGCAACAATTATCAATGCCTCATAACATTTCAATAGTTACATTTCACCACATTTCTTTCCCAATGCAAATGTTTTCAAATCCCAACTCAAAATTTGTAACTACGCAATAATAAAAATGCCAATGCAATATATATATATATATATATCAAGGCAAAATAATAATATTCCATTGACAATACTTCCCACACAATTTATCAAATTCGATCACCAATTCCCATTCTCCTTTCCAATGCGATGTCATCAATTATCATATATGAATGTATATGTATATGTATATATATCCAAATGTAGCAACCATTCCACATTTCATGTGTTCTCAACAATTTGCCATTTCATAACTACATATGTGTAAGTACTTAACAATAATTTCAAACAAGGTCCCCAAATACTCATACATCAAGAAAATTGCCATTTTGCAAACAATAATAAGAAATTTCTACTCATTCCGTCATTTAACACAAGGAAATCCATAGATTCTCAACATTTTTCAAAATCCCCAATTTCTAGGTTTTTCACCAAAACTAGACACTCCTTCATCTTTTAGTAAAATCTCACCAAAAACATCATCCTTAAGTCAATGTGATTCAACTACTCAAGAAAATCTTTTTTTTTAAAAAGGCAAGAGATGAATTTCTTTTTGCAAAACCACTAATTTCTAGAGCCCAAAACAAATTTTTTTTTTTTAAAACAATTAAAGAGGAAATCTCGAAATCAACTAAAACTTGCAAAAATATATATATAACTCTAAGAAGAGTCCTACCTCAAGTTCTTGGAGAGAAAAGAGGTGAAATCCCCAAAAATCAACGGTGATGAATCTCGATCTTCACCACACACAATGCAGCTCTCGGTTAGCTCTCCAACTTTAATGAAGAAGCTTGGGTTAAAAATGCAATAGATCTAAAGAGATTAAGAGTTCTAAGAGGTTTGGCGTAGGAAATGTAGAGAGAAGGAGAAGAAAAGGGTTTTTAGAGAGAGAAAGAGAGGTGTATAAAATGTTATACACTCAACCCAATGAAGGAAAAAAAAGAACAGCGACTCCTACACATGCAGCACTCACTCTCGTACGTACGGAGCATGCTTCCTGCACGTGCGGCCTTTAACCCCGCACGTGCGGCCGCTTCCCCCGCACTTCCACTCCCGCACCTGCATATATTGCAATGACCAACCCAGAACCTCCCCTGTTTTCCACACGTGCAGCCCCCACCCTGCACATGCGGCTCAGCCCAAAAAATTTTCTGGCTCAAATGTAAACCCTCGGACTCAACTTCAAGCCTCCTGAAACAAGTGGAACTCAGAATTGAAATTAATAGAGACAAAACTTTAGAGAAACAGATTTCAAAAGTGTTGAACCTAACACGCACAAAAAAAAGTGAGACGGGTTACGTACTCGGTCATCACAATTATTGCCTTTGCGTGATCCTACAGGGATGTTTTATTTTCATATTTTATGATATCTTCAAGATTCATTGTCTCAAAGTGGATCTCAACATCAAGAATCCATGATAAATGCTTTTTTCTAGAAATATCAAGAGTTGAGAATTCCAATTTTAAAAGTTTGACATTTTACTAAATTTAACAAAAATAATATATTTAGTATCACATAAATATATTAAGAGAATATAAAATTAGCTTTAAAATTTATTTATACTTGCTTCAACCACCAGTAGTTTTTTCTTCTCAGGTGGCTAGAATCCCGTGCTGATAACGGGATATAAAACTAATAAAAGGTAAATAACAAAGGATTTGGGCCAAGAGAATAAATTATCTTCCACTAATATATTCAACATAACATACATATGTGGTATCCTTATACCACACAATAATATCTCATTTCTCTCTTTCGACTCATCAAAAGAACACATAATCACTGACTTCAACAAGACCAAACTTCTGTAGAACTCTCCATTTCTCCATCCTTCTATTATCTTCTTCTATACAGTAATATGTATTCAAATCCAACTACATATCTTTTTATAGTTACCCAAATATTTCACAACATAAACTTCAATTTGTAATTTGTATCTCAATTTGACACTTGCACTTTCAAGTCAAAAAGAGAGACGATGCTTAAAAATAAATAGATAATAGTTCTAACTATATCGAAGTTACAAGTCAAAGACACCAATGACTACAAGAACAAGAAAAAAATTAACAAGAAAAAATAAACACACACACAAAAAGACGAGCATATATTCAATCAATACACTGGTGTTATATTTCGTTCTACAAGATTTGATTTGCAAAAGATACAAGATTAAAAAGTTTCTTAAGAAAGTGGTACAGAAACTTAACAGTATAAAAACCAATACTCATCTGCAAGTTTAGAGAATCTGGAACAATGACAATAAGCTACGTAAAATACAAAAAAGGAAAACAGGAAAGTGAGAGGAAGGGGAACGGGTTCATCAATCAGCATCCATTTCCTCTAATGCGGCTTTCGCAGCAGTCTTGGCTTCCTCCAAAAGCTCTCCTGGTACCTGAGAATAAACAGCAAAAACAACTTTTCATCTCAACAATCATACAAATACCAAACATATAACTAGTAGTGGATGCAAACACGATGCGTTTGCAATTATACATTTAAATTTTTGGGCAGTTTAATAAATGAGTAAAATCGTTTTTAACATCTTTTAAATGAGGAAAACCGTTTAGCAATTTTGGATAGTTTGTTGAGTACGAGCAGTTATTAAATATGGCAGTTATTGGAGGTTGAGGACATTTTCAGGAAGGAAAAAAAAAAAAAAAACAAACGTGACTTATGTTCACACCCCAAATGGGGTGTACGATTTATATAATAGAAAAAATGTTACAAAAAAAGTGATTTTTCCCTAGAAAGACGCTCCACGATTGTAGAAGTCATATATATCTTATATTGTTTGAAATTGTTGTGTCGGCATATCTGTGCTTTTGATACATCTAGCGAGTGAGTAAATATTGGATGTGACGGTGATACCACATGGCGTTATCACCATCTAATGAGCCATCTTTGATTTGCTGTAGGGATCACAACAATGTTGGGTTAGTTGGAGACAAAGCTTGTCCACTTAGTCCCTTTGTGATTTATTATTGGTCGGTGACACCAGATAAGATGGTGATATTGTTACACTCAATATTTTTTCCTAGTGACGGTGGGATGCGGGATTACCTTCTCATGTTGGCGCTTTGACTCATCACAGACCCAACTCATTTCCAATTCAAAGGCTTTATCCTTAGCTTCATCATGTACCTTATAAATGCTGCCAAAATTGGAATGAACATTTAAATAACTGAAGAATAATATATGCATAGACATGTGAATCGGTCCAGACAAAACTTAATTGAGATTGAACAAGATGTTCTTCCACTCATAAAAATTCACTTTTGCACAGTTCTACATTATGAATTTGAAAAAAAAATTGCAGATAATGCTTGCAAGTTATCTGTTATTGTGAATTAGTCATGTTTAGCATCCCATGTGACAGAGGTATCAATATCTGTTGCACTGCAGCTAACAATAAGTCCAGGTTGTACAGTGATATTCTAGTGTTCGAGTTTTTTGCAAGCTGGCTAATTAACTCCAGCATGTATAACAGATTTCCATGCTTTCTAGTCTCTTATAGCAAAGATCCTACCTACCACATTTGACCTTTTCCAATAGATTCTCATGACCATCTATTGGAGAGAGTTTCTAGGATACCTGGATGGAAAATGTTAGTTTGGGTTTGACTTTCAAAAGTTGCTGTTTGGAGAGAAAAAAGTATGCATTAAAAAGAGAAATCACTCACATCTTGGCTATTTCAATGACGCCTTCCCTGCAGGTCATATCTGAAAGCTTCAGCTTTTCAATTTCACTGTTTGTGCAATACATTTAAACAAAAGCAACATTGCATAAACATGTTAGTACATGAGAAGTGCAATCAATAGAAAAGTAAAACAAATACATCAGCGATATGAGGTTGAACTAATTACTATTAAAGAATTTTTCAAAAATTTTATGTTTCCTAGTTTCTCCTATTTCTTTAGGTTACTTGATCACCACTCTAGGCTTTCTTGGTTAACAATTTATTATAACCTCATAAATTGGCCTCTTATTGTAATAGCTAGTGATCAATATCAATAAAATCTTTCTTTCTTTTCTCTCGCAAATCTAACACATACAACCCACAAATTGTCTTCATCTGGCTTCACATGGAAGCAACAGATCTCAGTGGTAACTGGGCAGCCCAGTGCATCGGGCTCCGCCACTGCAAGGTCTGAGAAGGATCAGATGTATGCAGTCTTAAGACTCCTACCCCTGCATGTGACTATTGCTTGTTCGAACCCGTGATGCCCCACCCCAGTCGCAACCTTACTGCTGCCCAAGGCCCACCCTCTAGATATTATTAGTAACTAACTCATGTTGTAAGACTTCAACTCATAAGTTTAGCTGCTCAAGGACACTTTGCCATGGATAGTAAATTTTACAAACTCAGAAGTAAATACATGCATTTATGCATATGCAATTTTCCATTATAAGCTGCAATTTTTTTCTCCTTCGGAAGTTGGAAAGCTCAAGATTTTAGGGAAAATGTACCAAAATTTCGAATTTAACATGAAATATTTAGGCAAAATTATTTTTACAAAAATCATGATATTTTAATATTTCACTGGTGAGCATGGATGGTTTAATTGCACATACTTTTTTTTATCTTTTTTATTTGTTTCGTGCATCTAACAATAATAAGAACAAGTCATCTTACCAAAAAAATGACAAGGCAAAGAATATTTAGACCATAAAAATCAATGCCTAGTCCATATTATATTTGATACTTGAGAAAATAGCATCAATCCTAGCATTTTTCATTGTACAATGGTCAGAATAATTAATATAAGGCCAAGTTTGGGAACCACCTAAAACAGCCAAAAAGTCAAAAATTCACAAAAAGTCAACTCATCTCTCTACTTTTCTGCATGTCTTTTCGTAAAATGCTAAAAAGTCAACTAAAATAGCTAGTTCCCAAAACAACCCTAAGTATGCATTAACGATATAATTTTGACCACCCCATGCAGTGAGATAGATTCTCAATGCATCACAATATCACAATAAAATTTATGTTGTACTAAAGGAGAAATGAGATTACTCAACATATAATAACTTGTGATTGACTTACGTTTTAGCAGCCTGCTTTCCTTTCCCAATTGCAGCACCAAAGTACCTCTATCACAAAATTTTTAGCCAACATATGAAATTAGAAAATATCCAAACGACATAACAAAAAAAGTAGCCAAGAACAAGAGTTGCTATATCTGCAAATGAAGGAAGCACGTGAAAAGACAAATCTGTAAGCTAGCAACTCAGGAGAAAAACCAACTCACATATGAAATACCAGAAGGTTCAATCATGTATAGTTGTGGTCCTTCTCTGTCGTAACCTCCCAGAATTACTCCACATCCAAAAGGTCTGTGACACCAAACATAAATTTTTATTCAAGGAAAACCGAGGAATGTAGAGAAAAATAAAAAATGGATGCCCCAGTGTCTTAAAAGGCGCACCTAAGCATGCGCCTAATGCTTAGGCGCAAGGCACACCGAGGTGCACCTGAGGCACCTCAGATAGCTTGAAGTGAGGCACTGTAGGAAAGGCATAGCGCATATGAGGTGCATGCCTTAGGCTTAGCTGCAAGAGGCACGCTTCATTTAAATTTTGGCTACATCCTTATTCTTTGTGTGTGTGGCCACAAGGAATCACAACCCTTTTATACAAAATGTAAACACATGCTTTGAGCCCTAATTTTCATATTAAAAAAAGCCTTGGCATTGAGCAAAAGCTCTGAGACTGCAAAATGGATATATGACATTGGGATTCCTTTCAATATAGTGAATTATGACAGTTTCGGGCCAACATAAGCTATAAGGCAATTTGGTCCTGATTTAAAATCAAAACCACTAAGGCATTATATGGTGCAAGTTCCTTATCTAAAAAAAGAGAGAATCATGTCAATAAATTGAAGAAGGAAGACATATAGTATTGGATAAACTAAGGTTGAACATTATTTTTGAGAAATTTTTGGAATGTTGAATGTCATTTTTATGATTTTTGGAATATTGAATGTTGTTCTATGTATTTGAAATTCTAGAAATATTTGCTTATGTTTAAAACTTTGCCTATATTAAAATTTTACTTATCTTCTACAACTTGCACCTCACGCTTAGGCTCCACGAGACCTTAGCGCCTCAATGT
This sequence comes from Camellia granthamiana, assembly GCA_036172215.1. Classification (NCBI taxonomy): domain Eukaryota; kingdom Viridiplantae; phylum Streptophyta; class Magnoliopsida; order Ericales; family Theaceae; genus Camellia; species Camellia granthamiana. The sequence goes on from CM069915.1 coordinate 96,104,804, forward strand.
GCCTAGAGCTTTTTAAAACATTGAGATGCCCACTAATAATCATTGTTAAAACTATAGCTCCCCTTACCTGAGCCACCAATAGAGGGTGCATAGATGAACATAACTAGCAACACGCTCGGCAAGTTCCTTCGTAGGAATAGGTTCACCATAGACACTGCAAAACCAGAACAATACAAATTTCTCACTAAAAGTTACATACAAATGCAGAAAATAGTTATGTTAAACTGCAGTTTGGGTCACTTGATATAGACTTAAACCAAGAAGTTCCATTTCCAGTTTAACATGAAGAAAGAGAGGGAAAAAAAAAAAATCAACAGTTGATAAACTTAATTGAAATGATATTTCATGATACATATTTACTCTCAACTTCATACCTCAAATTTCAAGTGCTATTAATACAAATTAAAAGAAAAACTTCATTAAAATAGAGGCTAAAAAGAGCAACATCCACAAGGGTTCGTTAATAACAAAACAGTCAAAAAAAATTAAAATACAAAAACAAAAGAAAACCAAAAAAGACCCCGATACAATAGAACATGTCAAAAAAACTTGAGTGAAAAAAACCACAAAAATATATATATAAATAGAAAAGGCCACCTATACCTAACAGATGCATATAAAAGCAAAATGTATTTTTGAGTAGGAAGCTTGTTTCTTAGAAGGAAAGAGGTAGGATGACAAAACACAGAAAACTCTCAATAAAAAAGACAAAGCATAAAACTCTCAATAAAGAGGACAAAACACATAAAACTCTCAACAAAGAAGACAAAACCTACAATGTCCAAAATACTTATTCTAAGTAAATTAACTGCATAAGTACAATTGGGTTAGATGCACTCATTCAAAATCCTTGCTCAATGTGTGGCACCATTATCTAATGGTTACGAAATCACTCCTCATTGGCATGTTAGTACATTTACCTTGCACATGGCTAAACCATCTCAAATGACTTTCACTTCCCTTAATCTATCCTCAAGTAATGCCATTTCAAACTCACCACCAATGCATTGGTTTCTTATTCTAAATTTACTTATAATTATCACTTCATCCATCTTAACATAACTGAATTTTACAAGATTTGTTCCAATTAATTGGGTAGGCTACAAGGATCCATTTCTTACAGGTGCATCTATTAGAAGTTATATCCTTAAATAAGTCATAATCATGTCCTTTTCAATCATCTTATCTCATGTTCTCCCTAGACTTTCTCCACTTTTTTTTACCCTAAACGTGAATCAAATCGCTCATCCTTACAAAGTTCTAAAAGGCTTTATTGAGGCTCATTTTGAGGCAAGGCAAATGAAAAACGCATCGAGGCTTTGATTTTTAGGTGACACTCTTGAAAGGCTTGTGCATCACAATCTAAGGCATGCACCTTGTACGCCTTTTGCACATAAACATATGAGAGCACACATATGGAAAGCTTGTCTTAGGCTGTTGTTAAATTTAGTCTAATACATGGTTTAAACCAAAAAAATAAAAAGAAGATCCTCTTTTGTAACTATATTCCATAGGAAAAAATCAAACAAATGACTAACCAAGAAAAAACACAAAGCTAAAGCTTAAGCAAAAGCAAAAAGCTCGATAGCTAAAACTAAGAATGTCGTTTTTACATTCAATGATGGCAAGCTTTCTTTCAGCAGTGAAACATTTGACGTCTTGAGGAGAAAAGCATATGTACAATACACATTTATATTTAATTTTTAAGATTTTTCATTTTTTTTTTTTTTTTATACCAAATATAAAATTTTGAAATTTGAAATGCTTACACTTCAATGCCTTGAGGTTTATGCCTCAACTCATAAGCAGTAAAATGCCTTGCATAACTCTTTTGACTTTAATAACTTTGATCCTTACTACAGACACATTACTTAAATCTACATAACACATGGCATACAAGTTTTTTCCATTTTATCTCAGTTATTGCTAGTTCAACTTTCCCCTAATGTATTCGTTTCTTATTCTATCTTTTCTTACAACACCACTCACCCATCTCAAAATTCTCATTTCAACTAAGCTCATTTTTCGAACAAGTTTCTTAATCACCCACTAATCTGTACCATACAGTGTAGTAGGCCTTATAGTAGTCCTATAAACTATAAAATTTGAATGTCCTCTCTCGATATTCTTTTGTGCAGTTGAGAGAAGATTTGTATATGTCAGCGGATGTATAGCTTTTAGGCTTTGTCTTTTTGTACAGGGTTTGCCTCCTTAAGGCATTTTTGTTAATAAAATTTCTCTTACAAACATAGAATCCGATACTCCTATTACTCAAAAACCCTCCATATCATCTTTCTAATAGCCTTATCATATGCTTTTTCTAATTCAATAAATATCATACAAAGATCTGCCCCTTTTCTCTATGCTTTCTCATTGATTGTGTAAGCTGGACAACAATGGAGTTATAGATCTTCTACTTTCCTTTTTTTTTTTTTTTTAAGGATTGGCATAGTTTGAATTTTTACATTAATATCCCCTTCATAATTATTAAAACCAAATTACAACTCAACAATTTTAGCTTATATCTATCTTTCTTTTTTTAGTAAGTAAACTCGAATGACTTTTTTTTTTTTGAATAAGTAAAACATTGAAATTAAGTTTGGAATAAAACATCAACTCAATGCTATAGTTCTAACTAAACCTCCAAAAATGTAACCGAGTTCCCATGTGAGCAGTTTTCATTATAATTGAAGCTGAAATTGAGCAGGTATCTTGGCTTTCACATAAAAAAACTAAAAAATATATTATATTGAATATTCTCTACAGCTCAAGTCATCGGTCATGCAAACCTTTCATAATTTGTTGCTTCAGACTTTGCTCGTGCAACAATTTGCCTCCCATCTGCTGCTAAACCAGCAACTGCCTGCAATTGATGATACATTGCAAAAGGTGGGCTTCAAGCTATGGCAACAAAATAAATAATGAATACATGGCTGAAATCAAATAAACACATGAAGAAAATCATCAAAAGAACAGATAATAGCTAAGAATAGTAAATTAACATTGTTGCAAGAAAAAATTTAATTAAAAATAGTTAACAGATACTATGTCATAGCATATAAGGGGAGGGTCTCGTGAGCTTCAGAACTTCAAAGCTTTCTGTGGACTGGTACTGAACTGAGTTAAAACATTCAGGGGCAAAAGTCCAATGAAAGACAGTGTGTACTCCTAAAAATGGTGGTCTGGAATAAGATCTCTGACATTATGGAACAAAGCAATAACAATAAGGCATCTGTAGGAGCTTAGCAAAAATAGTGAAATAGGTCCATAGTCATATAATAAAGCATCACAATTTACGGGGTATGCCTATACCTGCAAACTCTTCATATACTATAAGGAAGATTTTTTAATAATGAAGGCCAGCCTCTCATAAAATATAAAGTGGGAAACGAACAATCTACATTTTTGTGGCTGGATAATTGGCACCCTCTTAGTCCTTCGTATTGGAGATATGATGAATGGAATGGGTGGTATATAATATAGTAAATATTTACAAACAAAAGTAGCAGCATCACTCAACAAGGAACTTGGAAGTGGCCAAGATCAAGGAAATAGAGCTACACAATAAATAATGGCAAATATACCTACTTCCCTGCAAGCTGAGTTGTCTAGACTTGACAAGGTAATTTGAATCCTCTTGGCAAATGAAATGTATTAGATAAAAACAACTTGGGAAGCCACTAGAAATATACAGAATCCAGTTCCCCGGTACAGCTTAGTCTAGCTCAAACAAAACATCCTCAAGTGTGCATTCATCCTATATGGCTTTTATGTCAAGGAATATTATCAACAAAAGATTGGCTAATTGAATGGAACTAAGTTGATCCTAATAGTCCTCTATGTAATCAGGCTGCAGAGTCTCACCACAAAATATGAGGAGAAGATACCCTTCAAATAGGGCTAGGAAAGAGCTCCTAATAACTCAAGATTTTTTCTGTCATTATTATCTTTTCTTAAAGTAGCATTGCAACATATTCTTGTGCAATTATCTGACAGGGAAAACACAAATACAATAGTCTAAAAACAAGAATCAAACTAATATAAATATCTCAAAAAAGAGCTAGCATTGTATAGAGGAATGAAAATGATTATAAGAAACAAATGCACCCATTACATTACTACTTGTTTTTTCTTTGATATGTAGGTTTTGAGTTACGGGGAAAAAATACAACCAATCCAATACATCTATGTGGTGTTTGGATCATAGATTTGGGTAAAGACTTGGAAAGAGAAAGGAAAAAGCGAGAAAAAATTTAGCTCATATTTCATTTACATCCCTCACCTATTCCCTTCCCTTTCCAAATACCTACCCAAATCCATGATCAAAACACAGCCTTAGTGGCCATAGAAATTGATATTAAAATAGAACTTTCAAGTTCCGATATTACCATTGAATAAAAGACAAGCTAATTCTCTTGATGGCCTCATAAAAAAAGAGATGGAAGTGGATGGAGAAATTGGAAGAATCCAAAATTTTCATGTCATTTTCCCCATATTCCAGGAAAACAAACAGATACAGAATAGTAGGAACATTTTTTTTTCATAATTACATGTAGATGTAAACTTATACAACAGAAAGAAAAGACTTACCATGCCAGAATGACGATGAACAGCATGAATTCTGCGATTGGAACCAGGTAGCATCATCTTTGATTCTATGAGCTTCTCCACACCCTGAAATGTGCCACAGAGTTCATATAACCAACAAATTACAATTACACACACACACATACATACATACATATATATATAATCTCCTATTATATAAAAGCACAAACATTTCTTGGTTTTATTCCTAAATTATCCCTATGCAATTACTTATATATAACTAGTTTAGATTTTGATTTCAATTTCAAATTTTGATAACTTCTCAGTCTTTCTCTTCTCCATCTCTAGTATGTATGTATATATATATAAACCCTAAAACAAGGAACACAAATTTGGAAGAGAGAGAGAGAGAGAGAGAGAGAGAGAGAGAGAGAGAGTTACCAAGACAATTCCATCCTTGCATTTGATGCCGATAACAGTCCTGTCAAACAAAAGCAAACAATTACGATATAGAAGCGTGAATCCAATATATACAGATATACATACATAGTGAGAGAGAGAGAGAGAGAGAGAGAGAGAGAGAGGACAGACCCACTGTTATCGACAGCTTTGGCAGCGTATTCGATCTGGAAAACGCGGCCATCGGGAGAGAAAGTGGTGACTGAGAGATCGTAACCTGTTCCTATGCTGCTCATTCTTCCTTCCCTCTTCTTCTAGTACAGCTAAAAATGCCTTCTGATTTCTGCTTTTTTTGTATATATCATCAACAACACTGAATGTACTGAATGTGAAGTATATAACTTTTCTTGGATCTCAAGACAGAAAAACCCCTTCTTTTCCCAGTTTGGGGGGTTTTATAGCCAAGTTGGAATAGTTTGGGCCCTTTGGACAGGTTTTCTTTTTTCTTTTTTTTTTCTTCTTCTTCTTCTATATTTTTAGAAAACTCAATAACAAAAACTTATATTTAATATGAAAAATCCTACCATTCACACGAAAGAGTTGTACATATGCACTTGACCCCTACAATATTTTAAAAGAGTATTCCATTACTTTCACTCGACTCTTTCAATTTTGCAAGACGTTCTAGAACCCGCCTAGAAGCATCACTCCATGGGTCAGCATCAATAATTGGCGCCCCATCAGAAGAAGACAAAATCCCTAGAAGATAAAGATTTTTCTCAGAGATCAGAAAAAACACACGCCAAGAAAAGACAAAAAGATTCTTGTAGATATTTTGTGTCCGTAATTATTTGAGTCTATCAGTAATAAAAATTTTCCTTCACTCACTACTTTAATAAAGTGGATATCTATTATCTTGCTTTATTAAAGAAAAGCCGTGAAAATCTTTATACGTGTCTTGTAATAAATTGTAGTGTCAAAATTTTGTCAAAAAATGAGGATTGAATGATATGCGATGGGGCCCAAAAGCAGTACCCGATATCATTATCATAATCCTTTATTGATAAAATTTATCTATATCTAGAATAGTGTTTTGAGTCAAGCATATAATTGTATACATATATAGTTTTGTCTTTATGCATACAATTCTCCGTCAAATATGTAAAGAAGTTTTTGCACATGTTTAAAGTTGAAGTCAAAAAGCCTAAAGTCTAGGCTTATAGATTTTGGATTAAGAAAGAGTCTAGATGTAGAGCATAGCTTAGAGTTTTGTTTTTATCTTCTCTTGAGTTGTATAAATTGACTTGCATGCCAACGGAAAGAGCAGAATGAAAAAACACCACTTCATTCTGCGTTGTAAATTTTCCAACCCCTCTCAAAAAACCTCTAAGTGTATTAAGTTTTTCAGAGTTTCAGAGTCTGTAATATAATCCTTGTAAGTATATTTCTTATTAATATGAAGTGTGAGTAGTTTTTCTTTTTCCTTAAATATTTCGAAAGGGTAACTATTCTATTCTAAAAATTTATTTTCTTTTTGGGAAAACTAAGTTTATGGAATGCTTGTTTGCTCATTAATATTACATGCTTTGAACCTTCGTAGTATCTTCAATTTTCTATTTTGTTACTGAGTGACCTTAGCTGAAGAGCCCGTGTGAGCCGTGGTTAGGCGTTGGAGGGCGAATTGTAGGCAGAAAGGGAAAAGTAAAAAATGGAAAATGAAAATATACTATGTTGTACGAGGCTTAGTCTCAAGGAGGGAGTACATGTAATGAAAACAAACATTGCCTAAAAATAGTTTTTGCCATAGAAAAGAATTTTAGAATAAAAGGAGAGCAACCCGAGTAGAAATATTAAGGAAATATTGGCCATAAAAGAATTTCAAAAAACCAAAAATTTGTATGCCCTTAGACGTAGACTTTAGAAATAAAAATTAAAAAATCAAAATAGTATATGTCCTTAGACGAAGACCTTAGGAAAAATTAAAATTAGTACCGAAATAATACAAGAATTAGAATATCAAAAATTTAGATATCAGTTTCTTTTATCATTAGCTTCTAACAGATCTCTAGAAAATTACAGTTTAAAAATTTCTCAGATAAATAGACAGCTAACTATAAAACAAGAAGCCTTAAAATTAGCAATACAACAGCTTGAAGATCTTTTAGCATAACTGTAGAATTAATTAGATAATTCTCAGCCCAATTCCAAATAGTGGTAGACCACTAACTCAACTCAACCTCCCCAAAAAATTGGTATCAGAGCAGTGTTCGATTTTAGGACAGTTTAAATTAGTTTATGCATTTTGCTTATGGTAATAGAGTAGTTTTATTTTTGGAGATTTTGTTTATAAATTTCATATTATAGTAGCTTTTAATAATTTTAAAATAGGAGTTAATTTTGTGTATGAAAAGAGTAGAATATCTAGATTTAGAACTCAGCAGCCATAATCATCGCCTTAGCATAAATAAAAATAATTTTCGTTGTAATTTTGAAAATAATTTTACCCATCAGCTTCATAGTGAAAATAATCCTCAGCTAAATAGTATCATAGATTATCAGATTAATTTTGCAGAAAATATTAAAAAAAACATAGATAAGATTAGTAATCTTTTTATTTCATCCATAGAACATCTCCGAAATAATCGAAGCATAATTAAAGATCAAGATAAAAAATTAGATTATATTCAAGATCAGTGTAGTTCTATCCTACAAAAAAGAATAGATTTAAATTTAGAAAAATTTCCTACGAAGCTAGAAATAGAAACTTTAATTTTAGCCACCAATCAAATAGCTAAACAAATAAAACAAATTAAGCTAATTCAAGATAATTTAAAACAGAAATTAGAAATTTTAGAACAATTAATAAGATCTTAGTTTATGAGTAGTGATAAAAAGGCTAATAGAGATTATCAGACTATTTTAAAACAAGCAGAAGATTTTTATAATAACCCAGAAGGAATCAGTAGCTATCAGGGTGTAAGTCAATCAAATAAAACAACAGTAAGACAAAATAATATAAAGATTTTATTTTTAATTAGATTGTGTGAAAAATTTGAAGAACTATCAGAACAGCTACATAGTTTAGAAAATCATTTAGCTTCTTTAGAAAAATTAGTACTCCAAAAAGGAAAAGGAATAGAAGGATCAGCAAATAAATCTCAATCTCAGATAAATGAAGACGACATAGCCAAAGAAATCTGTTTGTAGAACTTATAGAAAATAAATATGTTTAAACAGCTAATTAAAGGTAGTAATAGTAAAAAGCGTAATGATGATGAAGATATTAAAGTAGAAGAATTTATAGATGTAGAACAACAGATAGAAAAATTTTAAAAAGAAAAATTAGAATTAATTCCAGCTAAATATGTGTATAAGCTAGGTAAGATTCATAAAAAACAATATTTATTTAAACACTATGGTGAACAGATGATTAGTGTAACTCAAGAAGATGAAAAAATAGAGCTAAATTTAATAGAAAGAGAAAGTTATAAATATGCAGTAAATGAACACCTTAAAATGACTCACTTAGGATTAGTAGTAGTAGGAATTAAAGCGTTAACCAGAGAAAATTTAGGAACTAAAGTTTTTGTATGTCTTTATGATGATAGGTTTAATGACGTAGGACAGAGTATTTTAGGCAGCTACGAATTAGATATGAATTCAAAAGGAGGAATAGTGTATTTTACACCAGATTTCTTATCACCCACTTCGACTTTTCATAAAAAGATAAAGATAGGAATAAAGAGTAGAGGATATAAAATGAAAAAAAGGAGAAAAGAATTTGTTAGTTTGTACAGGATTTTTAGGATTAGCAGTCTCAGAAAGTAATACTCACTATAGACTTAAATGATCAGATAGTTAAGTTATTAGACGCTAAAGGAATAAAAGCACTACCAGCTAAAAAATTTAATTCGGAAGATAATACAACCCTAGATTGGAAATTAGGAGATTTTTTAGGACAAAAGAGATTAGCCCCTCAAGACAATTTATTATATCAAGGAGCAGATGGAAATTATGTAGTAAGATTTACGCAGTACACTTATGTAGCACCAGAAAAATCCGAAGATTGCATGAATTTAGTAGCATAGACAGGGAAGAAAATCAAGATAATCGTAGTGAAATAAATCAGCTTTATGTAATGACAGAGGAAAAAACCGTATCCCAAAATAAGATATATAATATTGATGAAATAGATTTAGAAAAATTCACCCTAGAAGACATGAATAAAATATTGGATACTAGATATCTAGAATACTTAGCTAGAGGAGATACCCATGATGAAGCAGTGTCATTTTTAGATCAAGAATTCCATACAGAATATGTAGATGATATCATAGAAGATAAAATACATCCCAGTAAAATATTTAGAATATCAGAACAATCTAAGATAGAAGATGCTAAAGTATTAGAACAAACCGATTTAGAAGATACTTTTTATATGAATACAGAAACCACAGGAACTAGTAACACCCAACCAACTGTAGAAGATCCCGTAGAACCAATGCATTATGCAGTAGGAGGAAGAAGACCATTAGCCAGTTCAGGACACAGCAAAGCAGACCCAAATAAAAGTTACAGATTTCATGGAAAGCATAGGCAACCAGACATGAGTATACAGCTACAGCCAGCTAATAACCAAGGAACCCTTTTAGATTTAGCCAGATTCGACCCTCAGATATGGCAGGAAGTAATAGAAAGATGGGAAAAAGACGCAGTAAAAGCATGGATGAGTAATCCCTTCGATTCAATAGACATGTGGGAATATATGGAGACACTTTTAGGAGATTTAGCTTTTAGTATATATTTAACATTTAAAGGAAAGTATGAGGAGATAATTAGACAGCTTAAAGAACTAGGAGATAACCCTTGGAACTTCACCAGTTTTATAAAAGAAATACTTATAGGATATGACCCTTCTAGACGAAATACTTACACTCAAGGCATAGCATTAACTGAATTAGATCAAATTACATTAGGAAGTTGGAAATACATAGTACCCTTTAGCAAAGAATATTTAGCTATAGCAGCCAGAACAGGAAAAAGTTTTGATGAAGAAATAGGAGATAAATATTTTAGAAAATTACCTGGAGAACTAGGAAGAGAAATAGAAAATAAATGGTCAATTTATTATGCAAGTTTACTAGCAAAAATAGCCACAGGAGAAGTAAAAATAAGAGGAACCTTAGGAATAGGACCTAGAATAGTTTTTACTTTCCATAGACTTAGAGAAAAATGTATAGAAGTTAAAATACAAAAGGATTTGAAAAAACAAAATTATGGTTTTTGTAGCAGTGTAATATATACTCCTCAGCAATATGAAGATAAATATAATAGGAAAAAATACAAAAAATATGGAAAATATAGAAAAGAAAAATATTGCTGAGGAGTATAGACATACAGAAAAATATGTAGCTGCCTAAAATACTCTGTCCTACGTCATTAAACCTATCATCATAAAGACATACAAAAACTTTAGTTCCTAAATTTTCTCTGGTTAACGCTTTAATTCCTACTACTACTAATCCTAAGTGAGTCATTTTAAGGTGTTCATTTACTGCATATTTATAACTTTCTCTTTCTATTAAATTTAGCTCTATTTTTTCATCTTCTTGAGTTACACTAATCATCTGTTCACCATAGTGTTTAAATAAATATTGTTTTTTATGAATCTTACCTAGCTTATAAACATATTTAGTTGAAATTAATTCTAATTTTTCTTTTTAAAATTTTTCTATCTGTTGTTCTACATCTATAAATTCTTCTACTTTAATATCTTCATCATCATTACGCTTTTTACTACTACTACCTTTAATTAGCGGTTTAAACATATTTATTTTCTATAAGTTCTACAAACAGATTTCTTTGGTAATTTAAGCTTTTCAAAATATTTGGCTATGTCGTCTTCGTTTATCTGAGATTGAGATTTATTTACTGATCCTTCTATTCCTTTTCCTTTTTGAAGTACTAATTTTTCTAAAGAAGCTAAACGATTTTCTAAACTGTGTAGCTGTTCTGATAGTTCTTCAAATTTTTCACACAATCTAATTAAAAATAAAATATCTATATTATTTTGTCTTACTGTTGTTTTATCTGATTGACTTACACCCTGATAGCTACTGATTCCTTCTGGGTTATTATGAAAATCTTCTGCTTGTTTTAAAATAGTCTGATAATCTCTATTAGCCTTTTTATCACTACTCATAAACTAAGATCTTATTAATTGTTCTAAAATTTCTAATTTCTGTTTTAAATTATCTTGAATTAGCTTAATTTGTTCTATTTGTTTAGCTATTTGATTGGTGGCTAAAATTAAAGTTTCTATTTCTAGCTTCGTAGGAAATTGTTCTAAATTTAAATATATTCTTTTTTGTAGGATAGAACTACACTGATCTTGAATATAATCTAATTTTTTATCTTGATCTTTAATTATGCTTCGATTATTTCGGAGATGTTCTATGGATGAAATAAAAAGATTACTAATCTTATCTATGTCTTTTTTAATATTTTCTGCAAAATTAATCTGATAATCTATTATACTATTTAGCTGAGGATTATTTTCACTATGAAGCTGATGGGTAAAATTATTTTCAAAATTACAACGAAAATTATTTTTATTTATGCTAAGGCGATGATTATGGCTGCTGAGTTCTAAATCTAGATATTCTACTCTTTTCATACACAAAATTAACTCCTATTTTAAAATTATTAAAAGCTACTATAATATGAAATTTATAACTAAAATCTCCAAAAATAAAAACTACTCTATTACCATAAGCAAAATGCATAAACTAACTTAAACTGTCCTAAAACCGAACACTGCTCTGATACCAATTTTTTGGGGAGGTTGAGTTGAGTTAGTGGTCTACCACTATTTGGAATTGGGCTGAGAATTATCTAATTAATTCTACAGTTATGCTAAAAGATCTTCAAGCTGTTGTATGGCTAATTTTAAAGCTTCTTGTTTCATAGTTAGCTGTCTATTTATCTGAGAAATTTTTAAACTGTAATTTTCTAGAGATAAGTTAGAAGCTAATGATAAAAGAAACTGATATCTAAATTTTTGATCTTCTAATTCTTGTATTATTTCGGTACTAATTTTAATTTTATTCCTAAGGTCTTCGTCTAAGGACATATACTATTTTGATTTTTTAATTTTTATTTCTAAAGTCTACGTCTAAGGGCATACAAATTTTTGGTTTTTTGAAATTCTTTTATGGCCAATATTTCCTTAATATTTCTACTCGGGTTGCTCTCCTTTTATTCTAAAATTCTTTTCTATGGCAAAAACTATTTTTAGGCAATGTTTGTTTTCATTACATGTACTCCCACCTTGAGACTAAGCCTCGTACAACATGGTATATTTTCATTTTCCATTTTTTACTTTTCCTTTTCTGCCTACAATTCGCCCTCCAACGCCTAACCACGGCTCACACGGGCTCTTCAGCTAAGGTCACTCAGTAACAAAATAGAAAATTGAAGATACTACGAAGGTTCAAAGCATGTAATATTAATGAGCAAACAAGCATTCCATAAACTTAGTTTTCCCAAAAAGAAAATAAATTTTTAGAATAGAAGAGTTACCCTTTCGAAATATTTAAGGAAAAAGAGAAACTACTCACACTTCATATTAATAAGAAATATACTTACAAGGATTATATTACAGACTCTGAAACTCTGAAAAACTTAATACACTTAGAGGTTTTTTGAGAGGGGTTGGAAAATTTACAACGCAGAGTGAAGTGGTGTTTTTTCATTCTGCTCTTTCCGTTGGCATGCAAGCCAATTTATACAACTCAAAAGAATGATAAAAACAAAACTCTAAGCTATGCTCTACGTCTAGACTCTTTCTTAATTCAAAATCTATAAGCCTAGACTTTAGGCTTTTTGACTTCAACTTTAAACATGTGCAAAAACTTCTTTACATATTTGACAGAGAATTGTATGCATAAAGACAAAACTATATATGTATACAATTATATGCTTGACTCAAAACACTATTCTAGATATAGATAAATTTTATCAATAAAGGATTAAGATAATGATATCGGGTACTGCTTTTGGGCCCCATCGCATATCATTCAATCCTCCTTTTTTGACAAAATTTTGACACTACAATTTATTACAAGACACGTATAAAGATTTTCACAGCTTTTCTTTAATAAAGCAAGATAATAGATATCCACTTTATTAAAGTAGTGAGTGAAGGAAAATCTTTATTACTGACAGACTCAAATAATTACGGACACAAAATATCTACAAGAATCTTTTTGTCTTTTCTTGGCGTGTGTTTTTTCTGATCTCTGAGAAAAATCTTTATCTTCTAGGGATTCTGTCTTCTTCTGGTGGGGCGCCAATTATTGATGCTGACCCATGGAGTGATGCTTCTAGGCGGGTTCTCGAACGTCTTGCAAAATTGAAAGAGTCAAGTGGAAGTAATGGAATACTCTTTTAAAATATTGTAGGAGTCCTTTTAGTGGGACCCGCTGTTTTTTTTTTTTTTTTTTTTTTTTGGCTTTACCCGTACATTCTGTCTGAGAGGTCGTCCAGGTCTGCTGCTGAGAGTTGGTCATAAAAGTCATCTCCGTCGTCTCCCATGGGCGGTTCATCGTACCATTCTTGATTCTGTCCATCAATTTCTGGTGACTCATGAGAAACGCCATGCTGATAGTTAGGGTATCGACCTTCTTCGACAAATGTCTCTTTGCTGAATGGATAACCCGGGATGGCTAAATTACAATGTATCTTCTGATATCTATCTTCACAAACTAGATGTCCGGAATTTCCATTATATGCTAATAGAGAGTCTCTAGCAAATTTTCTCCATTTGTTGAGCTGGTCTTTGAGTCGAAATCTTCTACATGGCCAGGGTCTTTTATTGAGAAGTGCTGGGTATCTTGAAGTTCCTCTGAGGTACATCTTATGCTTGGCTGGGTTGCACCATATTCCCTTCCATTCTGGTAGTTTGATATCTATCAATGCTTCTATATATGGATGATATTCTTCCATAATACAGAGTACTGCATGAGCAAGCTTATGTCCGAAACTATCTGTCTGATCTGGATCTGTGAAAATTAATCTAGAGACAAAGTCGTAATCTAACAATTTTGAAGCTGTTAGATAACGTGTTTCGCCCCTGATTTCTATTTCCAATGGCTCGAATGTAGCTAAATTTATCTGGCAAAGGCAAACACTGAGGTCTAGGTTACACTGACATCTTCCAAAATGCTCGGATCTCCTGTTGCATTTTTCTTCATCTAAACAGGGCTGTTCTTCTTCTTCATAGGTATAGGTCCACTGATAAGCTAAGCCGGGGCAGTGAACCCTTGCTATGGAAAGGTCTTGAAGAAATTGCTAAATAATGACTAGCTCGCTGCTTCTGCTATCTTCGGCTAGGGTGTAAATATAGGGTTTTAGGTCTTCTATTACTTGGCTTTTCTCACAAAGAGATCGAATGATAGAATGCCTGAAGAAATACATTCTAGCACTCAATTGGTCAAATTCCTCACTGGTGAGTTGTTTGATTTCTGGGCTAGGTAAGGAGGTAGGTGTTCTTTCTGGAGCTAATTTTTTAAGCTGATTGGTTAGGGTTCGAACGGTTGCTCTCAATTGTTTTTCTTCGTCTCGAAGCTGGTCTAGCTCTTCACTGACTCTTTTGCCTTTATCCATAATTTTCTTGAAATTTCTGGCAAGGCCTTCACAATGTCTGCACATCTGGAGAGGATTCTGAAAATCTGTCTGAGGGTTAGAACTACTACTACTGCCTGAACTACTGCTTCCAATTATCTGGCTAACTGGAACTCCACTAGTAGCAAGAACGGCGGACCTCATCTTGCTTAATGTGTCCAGGTAATCTTTAGCTATCTGACTAATAAAGTAGCTGGTTCCTATTTGTCTTCGGGCATAGGTACTGGCTGACTCAAAGTCATAAAATCCTTTAAACTGCGGTGTAGGAAAAAATTTAACTAAAGGGTCTACTTCTACCCAATCATGGTAAATACCAGGCTTGGTTCCTTTAACTACTACATAGAAAGAAAAACTTTTTGATAAAGGTTTATTTTGGATTTTTGAAAAATATATACTGAGAGAGTTTAGGGCTGAAAGGCGTTTAGCTGGGTGGTTCTGACTGGTCCAAAGGTTATCTAAAAGACACTGTTGAACTGGGTCTAACTCGATCCCTGTTAAAGGTCTGAATTTGGTTCTGCCTTCATGATGGGAAGAGAAAATCCCCCAAAGTTCATGGTCTTGCTGTTCTCCATTATCTGCACAAAAATTAAACTGGTTATCTTCTTTTTCTAAATAAATTTTCCTACTTAGCCAATCTGTTAACCTATTATCATTACCTTTGATATGTTCAAATTCTACTTTATGTCCTTACCCTACTATACAATCTAAAAATTTTGCCCATCTTCTAGTGCTTAATTTACGCTCATTGAGTTTGTTATGGAATCTAACTATAGCTTCACAATCTGTTCTAATTGTAAAAGGTTTGTACAAAAATAATCTAAATTTATTTATTGCATAAACTACTCCTAATATTTCAAAATCTAAGCTGGTCATGGTTGTATCTTTTTTCTTTAAACTTTCCTGAACTATATCTGCAAATACGTTCTTTATTTTTGCTATCATACTTACTAGGTTTGGCTAATAATATTGTTCCCCATCCTAATTGACTTGCGTCTGTTTCCACTACTATGTATTCTGATTCTAAGGGGAGTTGTAGGTCTGGTAGCTTTTTACAAATTTCTTTAATTTTTCTAACTAAAGCTATATCTTGTTGATTAAAATATTTCTGTCCTGTGGGTGTGGTTTTGCTATAAAGTGGTCCTATTATTTTACTAAGGTTAGGAATATACATTCGTGCATAATTTAAAATTCCTAAAAAAGATTAAAGTTGTTTAGTATCTTCTAGTTTACCTGGATAATCTAAAATTTTCTTGACTATATGAGGTTGTAACCTAATTTTTCCATCTCCTAGCTCCATTCCTAAAAATTCTATGTAAGGTTTATTTAATACCATCTTCTTTTTGCTAATTATTATTCCATTATTTATGAATTCTTCTAAGGCTATATACAAATGGTCTATATGACTATTTTTATCTGGACTAAATACTAGCATGTCGTCTATGTATACCAGTATAAAACTGTATTTATTAAATATGCTATCCATCTTACGCTGAAATATGGAAGGTGCATTTTTTAATCCAAAAGGCATGACTAGCCATTCGTAATGTCCTTGTGGACAACAAAAGGCTGTCCATGTTATGCTTTCTTTTTCCATTTTTATCTGCCAAAATCCTGACTTGCAATCAAATTTACTAAATATTTTTGCTGTCTGTATTCTATTTATGAGTTGATCTTTATCTGGTATATTATATTTATCTTCTTCTGTATTATCATTTAATCTTTTATAATTTATAACCATTCTAGCTTTTCCTCTTTTTATCTCTGCATGATTTCTAACCATAAATGTTGCGCTTCTATGTGGACTATTACTAGGTCTAATTACTCCTAAATCTAATAGTTCCTTAATCTGGGTTCTAAATTCTTCTATATCTGTTGGCGTATGATCTATTTGTGCTGAGGTAATCTTATAGTCTCTATTTTTTATATCTAGACTGGCTAGAATTTTATTTCTCTCCCAATATTTCATGGGTTGTTCTCCTAAAATTTCTGTTGTTTCAGCTAATCTTATTATCTCATCTAATTCATTTTCTGTTCTCCTGTATATTGGTTTTTTTCTTTATTTTTCTTATTTTTGCAAAAATTAATTCTAAGTTAGCTATTTCTTGGAAATCTTCTAAGTTCCAATAGTCTCTCTTATCTTCAAAATGAACCTCTTCAAAATCTTCTAACTCATTATTTTCCATATCTAATTTTTCTAAAGAAGTGTTTGCTATCTCATTAGGTATGTATGTTTGGGCTAGCCCTGGAAAAATATTTCTACTAGGGAATAAAAAACTAGCGGGAACTGAATCTACTCCTATGGTACCACCACGCTTCGTACGCAACTCTGATGAATGGGCTATGGTGCTAAGGGCATAAGCTGTTGGTGTATTGACGGTTCGTTTGAAGGAGCTGGTGTTGTGTTGGCTGATAAACATACCACCTTGTAAACTAAGTATGAAATTAAGTCATAAAATGAAAGGATGATTCTGTCGGGTATTTCCTATCCAAACTTGAGGTAATGGAAACCATTCTATGTGCGGATCTTGAGAACCTAGATGATGAAAACTAATCTGAGCACCATTGATGCAATGTGTGTATGTCTGTTTAGTGCCATCTGCTATGCTAACTAAGGCTGGGGTTGCTAAGGCTGTGCTCCATCCTGGTGGAACTCCGTGTTGTTCAATGTATGATTTACTGGCTCCTGTATCTATCATGGCATCTATACTGAGGGTTTTTTCTACAAATTTAATTACACAACAAATTTCAACTAAATTTGACTTAGGTATAACAAGATAATTAAATGGTAAATAGGTATTATCTGGTTGTGTCTGAGAGTATTGACTAAAGGGTTGAGAATCAACTAAATTGACTAATTCTAAAGAGTTCATATGATCTTCAACTAGTTTATCTTTTAAAGGGTATTTACTGTGAAATTGTTCTAGTTGTTGTTTGAGCTGCCTATTTTCTAATTTTAAACATTCTATGTCAAAACTAGTCTTAGTTTCTATCTCTCGTATTTGAAGTTTAAGTTCTCTCACTTGTATTTCTAATTCTCTATTTGCTAATTGTAATTCTCTGCTTTCTATACTGTTATCTTCTCTGGTATTTTCTAATCTTATCTTATGTATCATATTTAATTTCTCGAGACAAATTATACAATAGGTTATGCTGCATAATAAACATTGAGCCCTTTTGTCTTTAGCTGGAAACCAATTACAATAGCTGCATCTAGTAGTATCAAATCCTAGTCCTATTTGAAAATTATGTTGACATTCAGTATCTGCATTACATTCCATCATAAAGAAAATATCTTGGGAAGGAGTTATTCCTATTTCTTGGTTAAGTTGTCCTAAAAGATTATCTATGTCTGTATCGCTTTCTAAATCACTGTCTGAACTTATGGCTTCTAATTGATATTCATAATCGCTGACTATGCTATATACCTCTGAATCATCACTATTTATGCTGACTATATCTTCTTCTAAATCTTCTATAATATGTAGTCTTTCTATCTGCTTATTAGTATTAGGTCTTTGTCTTTTTGGGCAGGCTTTTGCAAAATGATTGGGTTCTCCACATATAAAACAATTGCATTTTTTACTATTGGGTTTTCTAACATATCTTTGTTTTCTTCTATCTTTTTCATCTTTGGGTAATCTCTTATAATCTGTTCTATTAAAGGTTCTACTTTTCCTAATAAATTTCTGTTTTTGTAACGCCCTCAGAATAACAACATGAAACCCAACAATATAGACATGTATTGATATATAAAAGATCCACATTCTTCCATTTATAGAATTTCATTACAAGAGTATTACATGTTAACAACAAAAGCAAATGCCCTAAGGGCTTACAGCTTTCCAAGTTAACACATGGTTACAAAAAGTAGAGTACTAACTCATTTACACATTAAGCCCTTGGCTTGAATTTACATGTAATACATAAAAAGAAGACAACAAAAAAAGTCTGCTCGCCCCTAGCCTCCCAAGCTATGTCCTTGGAGGTGGCATGCTACCTGTACCTGAAAATGATATTCCCATAAAGGGTGAGCCACAGCCCAGTAGAAATACACTAAACCAGCTATGAATAATGACTAAAAGATTAGCAGTTGATAGGTGGCCAACACTTTACATTTTCATTCCCCATTTCCTTACAAATTCTCAATTTATAACCATGGCTCAGAACCTGGCCAACAACTCATGTGGGACAGTAATTCATGTCCAACAATTTCCCATTTCACAAAAGACAAGCATACTAGCTATATCAACACTTCCAAAGACAAGCATATGAGCTGTGTCAACACATCACTAGATAAGCATATGAGCTATATCTCTGGAGTCCATCCCCTATCTTCTCCCAAACAACATCCGGTTTAGAGGTCCATCCCCTATCATCCCCTAAACCGTGGAGTACATCCCCTATCTCCTCCAACACAACACACAATGCATATAACCAATTATTATACATATCAATCAATACATAAATTTAATGTATTCCTTCAATCGTCACACTCAATGACACATTTCAATGATCAGTTTTAGTTTGCCTAATCATCATGCATTGTCTACAACAATCAAGACTATCCTCCACCGATAGCCCAAAGCAGTTATTTCTATACAGAAAATAAATGCAACAAATGGATATAAAAACCACATTTCAATTCCTCATTTCTTACAATTAATTATCCCAATTAATTAATCAATGTAATTAGGGTATTTTCCATAATTAACATTACAACCCTTAGGTTCCATTTTCTATCACTATTTCAACATTAATCCCATGTTTCTACACCAAACATGCCTCTAGGTTTATTATAAATAAAACCCCAACTTTTGTAAAATTACACAAAGGCCCAAAGTTTTCTCAAAATTACACAACAACTTCCAACACATCAAAATGCTAAAATTAAAAGACAAAATCCATAAAGAGGAGTAGGATATCCCTACCTCAAAAGATGAGCTCCAACGGAGATGAAGACCAAAATCAAAATGCTCCAAATCCCGAAATTTTCAGATTAAAGTGTAGCCCTCGACGATCAACACAACTTTTGTAAAGGCCAAAAGTGAGGAAACAACTCCTACTAGATCAAATCTAAGAGAGAAGTTAAGGTTCTAGAGAGAGAGGCTCTCAAATGGTGTTCTTGGAAAAGTAGGAGAGAGAAAAGAAGGTGAAAAAGTGATTTAAAATGCCCAGCCACTCTCAGTTATACGACATGTCCGCTCGAGCGCAGAACACACCGCTCGAGCGTAAAGACACAGGAAACAAGGTCCGCTCGAGCGCAAAGAGTCCCGCTCGAGCGCTAAGACACAGAAATAAAGTTCGCCCGCTCGAGCGTGAAATCCAGTCCGCTCGAGCGTGAATCTCCCCCTCCCAGAACATTCACCAGAAATGTACCGTCCGCTCGAGCGCTAACAATCCCGCTCGAGCGCTACCCGCTCGAGCGTAGAAAATCCGCTCGAGCGCAGAAATCACACCTGCAGAAGTTTTGCAGGGCACGAGATACTGGAAGTATGCAATCTCCGCTCGAGCGCTCAAAGGCCGGCTCGAGCGGAAAGACCAAAATACCAAAACAGAGGGAATTAAACCAAGACTCAATCCACCCACTCGAGACAAGTCCAACACATCCTAAAGTTCAAACAAATGACATTAAAGGATGACAACAAGGTAGACACAACTACCAACTCCACGGAACCGAGTCCGGAATACAACTGTACAGTAAAGGGAATACCGGGATCGCTATAGTTTTTTCCATGGTTTTCTATATTTTTTCTTCCAATATTTTTCTTTTCTATATTTTCCATATTTTTTGTATTTTTTCCTATTATATTTATCTTCATATTGCTGAGGAGTATATATTACACTGCTACAAAAACCATAATTTTGTTTTTTCAAATCCTTTTGTATTTTAACTTCTATACATTTTTCTCTAAGTCTATGGAAAGTAAAAACTATTCTAGGTCCTATTCCTAAGGTTCCTCTTATTTTTACTTCTCCTGTGGCTATTTTTGCTAGTAAACTTGCATAATAAATTGACCATTTATTTTCTATTTCTCTTCCTAGTTCTCCAGGTAATTTTCTAAAATATTTATCTCCTATTTCTTCATCAAAACTTTTTCCTGTTCTGGCTGCTATAGCTAAATATTCTTTGCTAAAGGGTACTATGTATTTCCAACTTCCTAATGTAATTTGATCTAATTCAGTTAATGCTATGCCTTGAGTGTAAGTATTTCGTCTAGAAGGGTCATATCCTATAAGTATTTCTTTTATAAAACTGGTGAAGTTCCAAGGGTTATCTCCTAGTTCTTTAAGCTGTCTAATTATCTCCTCATACTTTCCTTTAAATGTTAAATATATACTAAAAGCTAAATCTCCTAAAAGTGTCTCCATATATTCCCACATGTCTATTGAATCGAAGGGATTACTCATCCATGCTTTTACTGCGTCTTTTTCCCATCTTTCTATTACTTCCTGCCATATCTGAGGGTCGAATCTGGCTAAATCTAAAAGGGTTCCTTGGTTATTAGCTGGCTGTAGCTGTATACTCATGTCTGGTTGCCTATGCTTTCCATGAAATCTGTAACTTTTATTTGGGTCTGCTTTGCTGTGTCCTGAACTGGCTAATGGTCTTCTTCCTCCTACTGCATAATGCATTGGTTCTACGGGATCTTCTACAGTTGGTTGGGTGTTACTAGTTCCTGTGGTTTCTGTATTCATATAAAAAGTATCTTCTAAATCGGTTTGTTCTAATACTTTAGCATCTTCTATCTTAGATTGTTCTGATATTCTAAATATTTTACTGGGATGTATTTTATCTTCTATGATATCATCTACATATTCTGTATGGAATTCTTGATCTAAAAATGACACTGCTTCATCATGGGTATCTCCTCTAGCTAAGTATTCTAGATATCTAGTATCCAATATTTTATTCATGTCTTCTAGGGTGAATTTTTCTAAATCTATTTCATCAATATTATATATCTTATTTTGGGATACGGTTTTTTCCTCTGTCGTTACATAAAGCTGATTTATTTCACTACGATTATCTTGATTTTCTTCCCTGTCTATGCTACTAAATTCATCATCTTCGGATTTTTCTGGTGCTACATAAGTGTACTGCGTAAATCTTACTACATAATTTCCATCTGCTCCTTGATATAATAAATTGTCTTGAGGGGCTAATCTCTTTTGTCCTAAAAAATCTCCTAATTCCCAATCTAGGGCTGCATTATCTTCCGAATTAAATTTTTTAGCTGGTAGTGCTTTTATTCCTTTAGCGCCTAATAACTTAACTATCTGATCATTTGTAAGTCTATAGTGAGTATTACTTTCTGAGACTGTAAAAATCCTGTACAAATTAACAAATTCTTTTCTCCTTTTTTTCATTTTATATCCTCTACTCTTTATTCCTATCTTTATCTTTTTATGAAAAGTCGAAGTGGGTGATAAGAAATCTGGTGTAAAATACACTATTCCTCCTTTTGAATTCATATCTAATTCGTAGCTGCCTAAAATACTCTGTCCTACGTCATTAAACCTATCATCATAAAGACATACAAAAACTTTAGTTCCTAAATTTTCTCTGGTTAACGCTTTAATTCCTACTACTACTACTAATCCTAAGTGAGTCATTTTAAGGTGTTCATTTACTGCATATTTATAACTTTCTCTTTCTATTAAATTTAGCTCTATTTTTTCATCTTCTT
The DNA here is from genome assembly GCA_036172215.1 of Camellia granthamiana. Lineage (NCBI taxonomy): Eukaryota > Viridiplantae > Streptophyta > Magnoliopsida > Ericales > Theaceae > Camellia > Camellia granthamiana. The sequence goes on from CM069915.1 coordinate 96,127,123, forward strand.
GAGTTACACTAATCATCTGTTCACCATTGTGTTTAAATAAATATTGTTTTTTATGAATCTTACCTAGCTTATACACATATTTAGCTGGAATTAATTCTAATTTTTCTTTTTTAAATTTTTCTATATGTTGTTCTACATCTATAAATTCTTCTACTTTAATATCTTCATCATCATTACGCTTTTTACTACTACTACCTTTAATTAGCTGTTTAAACATATTTATTTTCTATAAGTTCTACAAACAGATTTCTTTGGTAATTTAAGCTTTTCAAAATATTTGGCTATGTCGTCTTCGTTTATCTGAGATTGAGATTTATTTACTGATCCTTCTATTCCTTTTCCTTTTTGAAGTACTAATTTTTCTAAAGAAGCTAAACGATTTTCTAAACTGTGTAGCTGTTCTGATAGTTCTTCAAATTTTTCACACAATCTAATTAAAAATAAAATCTCTATATTATTTTGTCTTACTGTTGTTTTATCTGATTGACTTACACCCTGATAGCTACTGATTCCTTCTGGGTTATTATGAAAATCTTCTGCTTGTTTTAAAATAGTCTGATAATCTCTATTAGCCTTTTTATCACTACTCATAAACTAAGATCTTATTAATTGTTCTAAAATTTCTAATTTCTGTTTTAAATTATCTTGAATTAGCTTAATTTGTTCTATTTGTTTAGCTATTTAATTGGTGGCTAAAATTAAAGTTTCTATTTCTAGCTTCGTAGAAAATTTTTCTAAATTTAAATATATTCTTTTTTGTAGGATAGAACTACACTGATCTTGAGTATAATCTAATTTTTTATCTTGATCTTTAATTATGCTTCGATTATTTCGGAGATGTTCTATGGATGAAATAAAAAGATTACTAATCTTATCTATGTCTTTTTTAATATTTTCTGCAAAATTAATCTGATAATCTATTATACTATTTAGCTGAAGATTATTTTCACTATGAAGCTGATGGGTAAAATTATTTTCAAAATTACAACGAAAATTATTTTTATTTATGCTAAGGCGATGATTATGGCTGCTGAGTTCTAAATCTAGATATTCTACTCTTTTCATACACAAAATTAACTCCTATTTTAAAATTATTAAAAGCTACTATAATATGAAATTTATAACTAAAATCTCCAAAAATAAAAACTACTCTATTACCATAAGCAAAATGCATAAACTAACTTAAACTGTCCTAAAACCGAACACTGCTCTGATACCAATTTTTTGGGGAGGTTGAGTTGAGTTAGTGGTCTACCACTATTTGGAATTGGGCTGAGAATTATCTAATTAATTCTACAGTTATGCTAAAAGATCTTCAAGCTGTTGTATGGCTAATTTTAAAGCTTCTTGTTTCATAGTTAGCTGTCTATTTATCTGAGAAATTTTTAAACTGTAATTTTCTAGAGATCTGTTAGAAGCTAATGATAAAAGAAACTGATATCTAAATTTTTGATCTTCTAATTCTTGTATTATTTCGGTACTAATTTTAATTTTATTCCTAAGGTATTCGTCTAAGGACATATACTATTTTGATTTTTTAATTTTTATTTCTAAAGTCTACGTCTAAGGGCATACAAATTTTTGGTTTTTTGAAATTCTTTTATGGCCAATATTTCCTTAATATTTCTACTCGGGTTGCTCTCCTTTTATTCTAAAATTCTTTTCTATGGCAAAAACTATTTTTAGGCAATGTTTGTTTTCATTACATGTACTCCCACCTTGAGACTAAGCCTCGTACAACATAGTATATTTTCATTTTCCATTTTTTACTTTTCCTTTTCTGCCTACAATTCGCCCTCCAACGCCTAACCACGGCTCACACGGGCTCTTCAGCTAAGGTTACTCAGTAACAAAATAGAAAATTGAAGATACTACGAAGGTTCAAAGCATGTAATATTAATGAGCAAACAAGCATTCCATAAACTTAGTTTTCCCAAAAAGAAAATAAATTTTTAGAATAGAAGAGTTACCCTTTCGAAATATTTAAGGAAAAAGAGAAACTACTCACACTTCATATTAATAAGAAATATACTTACAAGGATTATATTACAGACTCTGAAACTCTGAAAAACTTAATACACTTAAAGGTTTTTTTAGAGGGGTTGGAAAATTTACAACGCAGAGTGAAGTGGTGTTTTTTCATTCTGCTCTTTCCGTTGGCATGCAAGCCAATTTATACAACTCAAAAGAATGATAAAAACAAAACTCTAAGCTATGCTCTACGTCTAGACTCTTTCTTAATTCAAAATCTATAAGCCTAGACTTTAGGCTTTTTGACTTCAACTTTAAACATGTGCAAAAACTTCTTTACATATTTGACGGAGAATTGTATGCATAAAGACAAAACTATATATGTATACAATTATATGCTTGACTCAAAACACTATTCTAGATATAGATAAATTTTATCAATAAAGGATTAAGATAATGATATCGGGTACTGCTTTTGGGCCCCATCGCATATCATTCAATCCTCCTTTTTTGACAAAATTTTGACACTACAATTTATTACAAGACACGTATAAAGATTTTCACAGCTTTTCTTTAATAAAGCAAGATAATAGATATGCACTTTATTAAAGTAGTGAGTGAAGGAAAATCTTTATTACTGACAGACTCAAATAATTACAGACACAAAATATCTACAAGAATCTTTTTGTCTTTTCTTGGCGTGCGTTTTTTCTGATCTCTGAGAAAAATCTTTATCTTCTAGGGATTTTGTCTTCTTCTGGTGGGGCGCCAATTATTGATGCTGACCCATGGAGTGATGCTTCTAGGTTGGTTCTCGAACGTCTTGCAAAATTGAAAGAGTCAAGTGGAAGTAATGGAATACTCTTTTAAAATATTGTAGGAGTCCTTTTAGTGGGACCCGCTGTTTTTTTTTTTTTTTTTTTTTTTTGGCTTTACCCGTACATTCTGTCTGAGAGGTCGTCCAAGTCTGCTGCTGAGAGTTGGTCGTAAAAGTCATCTCCGTCGTCTCCCATGGGCGGTTCATCGTACCATTCTTGATTCTGTCCATTAATTTCTGGTGAGTTATCACTCATAAAGTATAAAATTATATATATATATATATTTAGTTATAAGATGCATATGACACACACTTTTTGAGAAGGTATATCATAGTCTTTCCTATTTAATATAAGTATTGTTTTTATTTATTTATTTTTTAAAATGTAAAACCAAAACTAAGCCTTAAGTCCCATTAAATGGGGTCGACTACATGAATCCTTCTTCTCCACGCGGCCCTATCAAAGGCCATTTCGTTAGTCAAATTAAGTAGATTCATATCTCTATTTACAACTGTCATGACCCAACCCCAGGGGCTTAGAGTTGGAATCGTGATTTACTAATTTATTCTTATTCGAAATAAATTAAGCTGCGCAAATAAAAATAATTAAATAGAAATTTTACTACATCTTACTATTTAAGAAAAAGGAAATACATTTCTAGGGCTTTCATTATTTTATTATTCAATGACCAGTCCCAAATGGAGACAAAAGGAAGCAGAAATATAAAAAAAGAAGAAAGGTAAAATAGTGATTCATCATCAGTCCATATGCAGGTTCCATTTTGTAGGGTTATGGATTTCCCTCACATCTCGTCACCTGAAAGGGTAACAGTTATAAGCACACAGCAGAGTGAGAAATGTTATGCCAAGTGTAGGGAATACAAAATATCCATGGATGATTAATTGGGTTAAAACATTTGCAAAATTTAATTTAAAATGACAATTTATTTAAAGTGACAGAATACAGAAATCATGTAAATAAATAATCATAATCACGGTATAAAACAGAGCAAAACAGAGGTCACAAAAGTGACAGTCAGAACAGAAGTCAATGGATCCATGACAAACAGAGGACCACAAAGTGGTCAAACAGAGGCCAGTGGTTATTTAAGTCCCCCAAGCCGTGGGACTCCCGTGGTGATACTTACAAAACATAATTGTTTATAAGGTTATAGCCAAATATATACTAAAATTTAAACTAACATATCCATGGGTTTCTTTTTAAGTAAATAGAGTTTAGAAAGTAACCCACGTAACTGAAATATTTATAAACATAACTTTTATTTATATAACTTAATAAATATAACTTGTTTGAAATAAGCTATGGTAACTCAAAACATTTATAAAACATATAATGGTAAATCAAGGTATAACATATCTCACCTTAAGTATAACCCTTAGCCTTTACTTTACTAGCAGAACTTCCTTTCCTTACTTATATATTTCTCTCGTTTCTCACTCTTCCCTCTTTTTTTTGTTTTTCTTTCGTTTTCTTCTCTTTGTTTTCTCTGAATCACAGCCCACTAGTCCCCTTTATATACTGTTTGTTGAGTCCAGGGATGAAGGACACGTAGCCTCTCTCCCTTGGAGGCATCATGAGGCTAGAGATATGAGCTATTAATTGAAGATCCATTATAAGATTTAAATCTTTTATGGATAAGGATTATCTTCCTAATACATATGCTTGGGCCCTTTTGTTTTCTTTTCCTGCTTGGGCCGAATTCCATAAACATTGCTGGGCCAAACCCTTTTTTTTTTTTATTCATTTATTTATTTGTTTAGGTGTTAAGTGTTTCAATGTTCCTAATATAAATTAGATTACATCTTATCATGTAGCATCATAAAATTAATTATTTTATTTTATTTTTACTTTACAAATTTACTATTGTTATTCCATATTATTATTTATTTACTATCTTTAATTTTAATTGACCTAACCAGTATTAGAATTTTATATTTCTGTTAATTTGGCCCTAAATAAAAAAATCCCTAATTAATTCCATATAACCCAGTGCTAAATCAGATTTTTTTATTTATTATTAATTATTTAATAATATGTTATCACATACACCCATAAGTATAAACTATAAATATTTATGTGGTATTTAATTAAACGTTCAGTGTGTCACAACAACGCTAGCCAACGTTAATTTAGGCCTACCCCGTCCCCTAACACTCTCATCTACCGTTACAGTATCACATCTCTTCACTACAGCCTCTATTGGTCTCCGTTGAATGTGACCAAACCATCACAATCGATTCTCTCTCGACTTATCTTCTATTGGTGCTACTCCTACCCATTCCCGAATACACTCATTCCTAATTCTGTCTTGTCTAGTCTTGACACACATCCACCTGAGCATCCTCATCTCAGTCACACTCATCTTTTCTACATGTTGTTTCTTGGTTGCTCAACACTCTGTCCCATACAACATCGTTGGTCTAATAGCTATTCTATAGAACTTACCTTTTAGTCTAGTGGGTATTCGTTTATCGCACAATACCCCAGGTGCACTTCTCCACTTACACCATCTCGCCTTAATCCTATGGGCCACATCCGCATCAATCTCCCCCGCTGTTGTGATAATTGACCCTAAATAACGAAAATGTTCACTCTTAGGTATCTTGGTTCTCAATCTTCACTTCTCCTCTGCTTTTATTGTTACTGTTACTAAATTTACACTCAATGTACTCTGTCTTAATTTTGCTTATCCGAAATCCTTTAGATTCAAGAGCTTTTCTCCAAATCTCCAACTTTATGTTAACTCCTTCTCTAGTCTCATCTACTAGTACAATATCGTTTGCAAAAACATACACCATGACACGTCATCCTGAATATTTCTCGTCAACTCATCCATAACTAAAGCAAAAGATAAGGATTTAAGGTAGATCCTTGGTGTAACCCTACAGTGATAGGAAATTCATTTGTCTCTCTAACAAGCGATCTAATAATGATCACCACCCTTTCATACATGTCCCTAATCACATAAATGTAACCTTTTGACACTCCTTTATTCTCTAACACCCACCATATTATATCCCGGGGCACTACTCTATCATATGACACCATATGAATATCTCTTTTCTTTTCTCTATACTTTTATATTACTCTCCTCAAAAGATAAATTGCTTCAATTGTTAATCTGCCAAGCATAAACCCAAATTGATTCTCTGACACCTCTATTATATCTCGTAATCGGCGTTCCATCACCCTCTCCCACACTTTCATTATATAACACATTAGCTTGATTCCTTTATAGTTGTTGCAATTCTGGACATCTCTTTTATTCTTATAGATTGGCACTAAAATACTCTTCCTTTACTTATCTGGCATGTTCTTAGTCAACAAAATTTTATTAAACAACCTAATCAACCAAGCAACCCCCTTTTTACCTAAACACTTCCAAACTTTTATAAGGATATCATCGGTCTTAAAGCCTTATTTGATTTCATCTTCTTAAGTGCAATCTCCACTTCAAAGTTCTTAATCTTGCGATAGAACCTATAGTCTTGCTTTATCATATTACTATATTTCTTCCCCTATTGCCGTATCTTCATGTTCCTCATTTAATAGTTTCTCAAAATAGTTCTTCCATCTTTCCTTAATCTCTTCATCCTTCACCAATACCTTAGAATCCTCACTCTTGATGCACTTAACTTGATCAAAATCTCTTATTTTCCTCTCCCGTATCTTAGCAAGTTTGTATACCCTCTTCTCTCCCTCCTTACTATATAGTCTAGTGTATAAGTCATCATAAGCTTCCAACTTAGCCTCTTTCACCACTTTTTTGACTTCCTTATTAGCCAATCTATAGTTCTTAAGTTTTTCCTCAGTTCTATCATTCTGCCATTTTTTAAAGCACTATTTTTTTGCCTTAACTACCGCTTGAACCTCTTCCCTCCACCACCAAGTTTCCTTAGAGCTAGGTCCCATCCTTTTCGACTCTCCAAGCACTTCCCTTGAGATTCTCCTTAGACAGTTGGCCATCGAGTTCTACATAGTGTTAACATCATCTTCCAAGTCCCAAGTACCTTCCTTATCCATTCTATTCTTAAATATTTCTAGTTTGTTCCCTTTTAGATCCCACCATCTCGTCCTACGTCGCCCACCATCCTTCCTAGCTTGGTATTGCCCTCTAAAACATAAATTTAGTACCAAAATCCTATGTTGAAAGACCAGGCTCTCTCCAAGAATCACCTTACAATCATTACATTTTAGGCGGTCTACTTTTCTCACTAAGAAGTAATCTATTTGGCTCTTGACTGACCCACTCTTAAAGGTTATCAAATGCTCCTCCCTCTTCTTATACATAGTATTGGCCACCATCTGGTCAGAAACCAACGCAAAATCTAAGATACTCTCTCTAACCTCCTTTTTATCACCAAAACCGTATCCACCATGCACCCTTTCATAACCTAGTTTATCTATGCCTACATGGCCATTAAAATCTCTACCTATAACCAGGTTCTCTCCTACGGGTATCTCTTGTAAGATCTCGTCCATTTACTCCCAAAAATCCCTCTTAGTCTGGTCATCTAATCCTACTTGAGGGACGTATGCACTAATAACGTTCACTATATTCCCTCCAATAACTAGTTTAACTAACATAATCCTATCCCCTTTCCTAATGATCGCCACTATATTCTCCACAAGACCCTTGGCAATTATGATTCCTATCACATTCCTGTGTCTATCCTTACCATTATAATACAGTGTAAAACTGGTATCCTCAATTTCCTTAGCTTTCTCACCCGCCCACTTAGTTTCTTGTACGCAAGCTATACTAACTCTCCTCCTAATCATAACATCTACCAATTTCATCGCCTTACCAATTAAGGTTCCTATATTCCAAGTGTCTACCTTAAACCTGTAATTGATTTTAAATTTTATTAGAACTTTCAGATCATTTATTATACATGATCAATTTTCTATTTCTCATTTTACAAAAGAATCAAAGATAAAACAAAAAAATTATTTGATGTATACAAACATTTTGAAACATAAAAATAGATGAACTTGTTTGGTAGATTGTTGGAGGTGGTAGTGGTTGACAATGGCAACGATGGAGATTGGTTGAATGTGGTGATTGGATGTTATTCGTCACAAGCACTCAAAAAGTAGCCAAAGATTAAGGTGGTGACTAACTAGTCGCTCAAATGTCATTGACAGAATGACGAAAACTCATTAACAACTAGTTGGAGATGTTAGTGTTCGGTGGTGATAATAGGTGGTGGATGAAGAGTTGAGGATATAAGATATGGTGCAAACTTGTTTAAAAACAAGAAAAAAAAAATTTTTTTTTTTCATTTTAAAATTTTTAAATCAATTATATTTTATTTGAAAATGAAAATAATATTCCAAACAAAATTTTATTAACAAAAATAAAAAACAAATGTATTAACAAATGACCATTAGAATTTCAAAACAAGTACTCACAATTTTCTGCATTCTCACTCTCAATTCTCACTCTCCTACCATCCACTTTGGACTGTTAGTGACTTTTAGACTGTGTTTGGAGTATATATTTGGGTAGAAATTTTTTAAAAAAAAGAAATAAGTAAAATATTAATAAAATATCACTACATTTCACACATATTTTATCTTTTTCCTTTTAAATTCATGCCTAAATTTATACTCCAAATACAATATTAGATGAACCTGTAACCACGACCTCTAGCAACTACCAAAATATATTTCTTTATTATTATTTTTAAAATATTTGTGTACACGTAAGTGTTGGATTTTGTTTTTGACAAAAATAGATTTTAACTTTGTATCATATTTTATATTAACACAATATAAAATTGACAACACTATAAAACCATTTTTTAATCGGCAGATTTTCCTTTTTGTACACTATATAAAGGCGGCTCAAATATATTTGAGACCAAATGAGAAATTTTATAGGAATCCTTTACAATTTTTTACATTATAGTCTTATTTTTTTCAACACTGATTGGCACCCCCAGTGGGGGTCGACCCTCAGTGACGTGGGGCGCCCCCACTGGCCAGAAAACTGTTTTTTTTTTTTTTTTTTCTTCCAATCCCACAGTGCCACGTGGCACTGGGGGTGGTGGGGGTGATGAATCACTGGGTGTAGGAAGCATTTTTGTATTTTTTTTTAAAGTACTGCTATTAACATCTCATAAATTATTTTGAATCTCCTAGTTTTTAACTTTTTTTTATTATAATAATAGCCTCAAATAAAATTACTACAAATGATATCATTAATTTTAGGACATTCCATCTCACAATTAAACCTACACACCCACTACATCATGAATCAGGGTTCATGAGAGCACTCACCTCCATCACCACCCATCCAACTTTCCCAAATCCCATCTTCAAAACTTGTCCACTCTCAAAACCTTGAAAATCATTTGGCGGCAATATTCCGACTGTAACAATAGCCATTATTTGATTACTAACACTTCTCCGACAATGACAATGAGTAAAAGTTTTTCTAGCAACCACAACTCCATAAGACGAGAGGAGTATAACAATAAAAATTTAGAGGAGGTTCATACCTTTGATATTGTTCTTAGCTTAGAGGAAGTTGGCCTTGTAAGAGTAAGTTTCTTGAAGAAAAAAAATGACAAAAATAATAAAATCTATTCGTTATTTTTTCAGGACTGATCTTCAGAACATATGACTGAAATTCGAGAACACAGGTCCGAATATTGTTTATTTGTTCGAAAACAGGTAACCAAACATTATTTAGGTTCAGACCTGTTTTACTAATCACATTTTGAAATTTAATTTGTATTGTTATTGATTTCAGGATGATGGCGAGTTAACAGTTAAAATTCTTAATACTTGCAAAAAAATTATTTTTTCAAGTTTGGGAATACAAGCCTGAATATTATTTATTTGTTCGGGAATACAGGTCCGAACATGAAAGAAACTCGCCATTTTTGGGTACACTGCAACTCTGTTTTGTTTATAGCTCTCCCTCAATTTTCACTACCCACACTGCTACAGTTCCAAGACAGAGATAGAGAGAAGAAAGAGAGGATATGTTATGGTAGTAACGGGAGCACATCAAAAGGCTATACCATGTTAAACAAGAGCAGTTGATTAACAAGTCAGCATATCAGATGGCCCAAACAAGATTAAAAACAAAAAATAAAGATATCTCTCTCTCTCTCTCTCTCTCTCTCTCTCTCTCTCTCTCTATCTCTATAGTAGTTAGTCAAAAGGCTATACCATGTTGTAGCTTATATGAACATAGACAATATTCTTCTTATTCTTCTTCTTCTTCTTCTTCTTCTTCTTCTTCTTTGTCTTCTTGTTCGTGGGTTTTAAAAATGATAAGACTCTTCTTCTTCTTAGTGGGTTTTGTTAGGATTTTTTGAAAGTGAGGTTTTTTTGGGCGGTTGGGGGGGGGGGGGGGTGGGTGTTCATTCAATGGGTGGAATGCTTAAGGATAATTTTGGTATTATTTGGGGGGAGAAAAGAAATTTTAAGGGTTTCAAAATTTATAAGTGGAGGTCCAAAATAATTTATGAGGTGCTAATAGCACTACTCTTTTTTAATACTATAATTTTATGGGGTATTTACACACAAGTCCTAATAAAGATTTTTAGACTTTTAAGTCCTATTAAATTTTTAATAGTCGAAATTACCCTTTAAACAATGATTGTTCATAATTTATGATTATTTATAAAGGAACATACTGATTTGACATTTATTTTGATTTTCAAAACTTTATAACATCAACATTCAAATTGAAAAAACTAATATATATATATATATATATAAATGTGCAAAAAAAAAAAAAAAAAAAAAAACCAATCCATCTGCTTGGTTTTGGTTTTCAAAATTCACTTTTCGGAAAATTCTACTTTTTTGTTTTCTATATTTTTTTTTTTGTTTTTGTTGAATTTTTTTAATATTTTAAGCAATTTTTTTAATTTTTAGACACACCTAACATAAATACACCATAAATACACTTAAAAAAGTATAATTTTTTGTGAATTTTTTTTTAAAAAAATGGGGAATTGACCAGTAAATCTCATTTTGTCATCTTGTAGATCATGTGGTCCTAATTGTTTTCTTTTTAACCTTTTAATCCTCATGGTTGGTTGTTTACTGTTTTGCCACTGAGGAGTTAATTTGGAAATTGTAGGCGCACGTGTGTTTATGAGAAGGGGGTGTGTTTGAACTTCACATACCAAAAAAAAATGTATTAGTACTGTTTTTAGACGATGTGTATTACAGGCACGTGGTGTGGGACGTGAAGTGTGTTAAGTGAGTGGGGTTTGTGTCACGTTTGGGGATTATGGTGTGTTACGTGAGGTGACAAACCCACCCAAAAGTCCAAAGCACGTTCGTGGACATACCCGACCCGGTGGATTTTTTCCCCCAAAATTGGCAGACATACCCATTTTGGATAGATGAATCGGTGGTGATTGACGACATGAACCCTACAATTTGTTACCCATGTTTGATTTGAATTTCAAATTGTCATCATTCCAAAACCCACGTTCTAGATTAAGAGAATATTTGAAGCAGTGATTATGTGAATCTGAATATGAATCTGTGTAATCTTCAATTTCGTTGAATTCGTGGTCGTGAAAAACCCCAACTCCTTCCTGCAACAGTGGGTTTTGCGCTGTGAACCCCCCAATCAGAGTTGAGGTGCATTGTCGGTGCCTACATAAGTCGTATTCATATATCTGACAAACATAAGTTGTTCATTGTTTTGGGTTTCGATTACCCATTTTCCCGACTACTATGGTTTGATTAGGTTTTAGCTAGTTATAGTTTGTGGTATCCCCTTTTGATGTATGCTTTTTTTATGTTAGTTAGTTACCTTATGGTGTGTTTCCCAATATGTGTGTAATGTGTTGTCTTGATGTGGAATACTGGACTTGCATTTTCTATGCACTTATTTTATTGGATATACGGCACTTTGTACATGTAGGACCACTAATTAGGTTGATGTTTATATGTGGTGGAGTGGGGATATGTAAATGTCAGTTCGGGGTGTTTGTGTTGGTAACTGTTTTTGTGGTGGGGATGTGTGGTATAAAGATTAGTAAATGTCCTCTTGTGGGGGGAAGTTTAATATGTGCAAAGTGCTCGTAGTTTGGGGTTTTTTTGTCACTTGGTTGCCTTGACTTGAAATGTTTATATACTGGTTAATGGTTTTACAGTTGTTCGTGAACTGGATTGTTGAATGTGTTCTTATACCGGTTAAGACTTAAACGTAATTTGTTGTGTGGATTTATGAATGATAGTAATGTTGTTTGGTTGTTTTCCATCGTTTGTGAACGTAGTTGTTGTTTTTTTTTTTTTTTTTTCATTTTTGTCAACAATTCAATTTTGAATTGGTAAATTTTGTTGGAACCTACTGCATTTGTTATTGTGGTGTTGTCATGATGTTGTCGAACGAACATAGTTACTGTAGTACCGTTGATTTTTGTTGATTTGGTGATTGGGTTGGATAGTTTTGTCGTTAGCATGCCCAAAATTTGTCCGTTAGTTTACTTTGTATGTTTTGCTTATGTTAGATTGCCAATTACAGGGATTAACATGGGTGCAAGTCCGTGGATGCGATCATGTGAACGTGAACGATGGGAGGCTACCAGTAAACTTGGGGTGAACATGCCAAGACAAGTCCTGTTCAAGCAACCTAACATTGTGGCCCGTTCAGGTGGTGCTAGCAAGCGTCTGAAACCGCGTTTGAATTTCCAGTCTAACGTTGTGGGAATCATCAAAATGGTTTACGCTATTAACTTGAAGGATGTGCACTGGCACATTTGAGGAAGACGCCTTTTTGGCTTATGTTTGAAGCTATATTAATTAATCAGCTTGACCACACCGAGTTCAAGAAGGGGGGACTATTTGATTGTGCGTATTATATGGTCGTACAGTGTCCGAGAGGGGAAGTTTGTTATTGGGGGACGTGGTGTTGACTTTACGGATCTGGACGTGAAGCTATTGTTTGGTTTGCAATGTGGAGATGCATTCATTGATTTGACACCAAGTTCGAGACCTGCGTTCGATTTTGTCCAGCATAGGTGCCTCGGAACAAGCCGCATTACTGCGAAACTTGTTACGAATTTGCTGACCGAGGTGGCGGTGGGTGACACACCCCGTGACCATGAGGACACTGCAAAATTCCTATGCCTATACATGTGTGGTAAATTATTTTTTGCAACATCCGGCGAGACAATAAGTTAGACGTTTATCCAGTATGTGGACAACATTGATGCGATGAAATTGCATGATTGGAGTGGCGTTGTACGCAGCATGCAGATGTAAACTGAAAAAAGTGACTTTCATCGAAAACTGAAAAAAGTGATTTTAGGGACTTTCATTGAAAACTGAAAAAAGTGATCGGATGCGTAGTTATTTTAATGGTAATTATTCTATAAATCTTTCAATTAGTAATTTTTAATTTTTTTTCCTTCTGTTATGTTATTTGTTAGTAAATTAGTTAGTGGTTAATTGGATTTTTGTTTTGTGGTTGCTTGTACTGTAGTTTTGGCTATATGAACACACGACTATTGTGAAAGCCAAATATGGGCATAGATTTCCTAGATTCTTGAAGTAGGGCATTGGTGAGGTGGTATCCAGTTCACGTGGTTTGAAATTATCTGATCCAAACAACTTTGAGGTACCTTTTTCTGAATTGTCATGTTGTTTTGCTCAATTCGTTATTCTTGTGAGGTAACTATTATTGTTTTACATGACAATGTTTGTGTTGGGTTTACAGTGTTAATGTTTGTTGTAGGTGGTGACAGGGCAGTTAGTTGGCGAGGATCATGAGGTGACCATATTGGAAGGGGAGGGTGTGCAGTGAAAGGAGTTGTGGGATTAATGGCCGACGATGGGGACAATGTGGCAGGGGGTTGGCAATGTGACTGGAGATGTTGATATAGTTGGCACTAAATACGGTACTGAGTTTGGCGGAAACATATAAACCAACCCAAGGACGTCAGGTTCAAATATGCAAAATCGACCACATGGAGGCCGAGCTGGTGAGAATTATGCTAGGCCATGTGATCAATCTATATCCCAGTATAATAATCCAGTTGGACGGGACAGGTGCGATCACGTTGGTCCGTCTGATGCCGAATTAAAGAGGAGGGACAGTGTTGAAAGCCAAATTATAACGAAGTTGAAAAACGAAGTTGCTCATTTGAAACAGAAGAATAAGATGCAAGCAGTTAATCTAGTTGGAGGCTTCAAGAGCATTTTTAGGGTGAAAGATGAAGAATGCAAGAAACTAGAAGCTGAGAATGCAAAGTTACGACGTATTATTGCAGTCCTTGAGGAGCAAGTCAATGAGCAAGTAGTTCATAGTATGACGCAACGTTTCAGTGGCGTTGAAGTCAGCAACATGGGTCTGGATGTAGGGTTTGGTGGTAATGTGAATGTCGCAGAATAAGACAGTAATAATAGCCCCATAGTCCGTAGTAGCATCATGTTGGATGCCTCTCTCATCGCGTATGTCCCTATGGTAGACAACCACGCAGCATATATGCAAGCGAGTGAGCCTGATGTGGTTGTTGTAAGTCCTTTGCGGGCAGAAAATGGCAGTAATGCAGATGGTTGGAGCTCGTTCATGCGTAATATCAAGGGGAAAGTGAGAAAAAATCTAAAGTTATCAAGGTTTGAGTACCCATAATTAAGGAGTAGGGTAGGGCGCGTAAAGTGGAAAACAAAGTAACCAGTTCTCTATCTGTTGGGGTTGGGTGTGATGTGGAAGGTTTGCAATGTAAGGATATGATTGATGTCGATACAGTAGTCGATGGGAAGAAGATATTCACGAGATTTGGAATCATGAATCGTAATACAGTGTGGAAGATGATGTCCGAACGAGAGAAAGATATGATCACTATTGCCAGGTGAGTACTGTTTTTATGTTTTTGCATTTTACCAAGTTCTATCAAACGCGTTGCATTGGTGGTATGTGTAAATGCTAATGTTATCTGTTCTCACTTGTGGATAGGGCAGTTATGTGGGTTGGACGAAATGATGGGAATGCCGTATACTTTTTTGACGTTAGATCCATAGTGAAGCAATTAGGTGTCAAGGAAAATATAAGTGTTACGTAATGTATTTAGTTTGCCATTACATGTACAAAGTTGACGTATTTGTACTTGTCGGAATGCGTGAATGTTTAATTTGTTTGTTTTGTAGACATGTATGTTGGCAAGTTATTGACGCGTACGCAGAGGTGCTATCGGACAAGCAAGATGGGTTGAATGTAGGAAAAGATTTCTTGGAGAATTCTTATTTCTTCAGCAGCATATGATGGGTACTTATTTTTTTGGTTTCCTATATGTGACAATTGTCTGTCGGGTTTATAAGTATTCTGTTTTTGGTTTTGTACGGTTTGATGGTGGACGTGTGTAGGATGTGATGAAATGTGAGAACGTGGACGCGAGGTTCAAATATCTGACTAGTAATCTACACATTGGTAGGGGTGCGCATTACATACATTTCCCCCTATGCCACCTTGGTCACTGGACTTTAGTGGTGTACAACACCGAGGACAGAAGCTGGAAGCATTATAATTCGAGGTGAAATAGGTCCGGAACCGACGGTGTTCATTATTCTGGGGCTGTTAAACTGGTGAGTTAATGTGACTTGTGGATAACTTGCGTAGGTTGGAATGGCAATGGACTTTCATGTAATGTCTTATGTTTGGGTTACCTGACATTATGCAGAAAAACAAGGTAATGGACGTGCAGCGGCAATCGATGGCTGCATATAGGTTGGACAAATTGGTTGGTACGTAAGATTTTGATATGCCGGTGGAATCAGTCCCCGAGTGCCCCCAACAACGTCCGGACAGGTAAGCAAAACGAATGCAATCATACCGAGACTGAAGGTGTGTATCGTGTGATATGTATGTTGTCGATGTAACTGAAGTGTGCTAATTGTTGCAGCATGGACTGTGCTATAATCGTTTGCGCTATAATGCGGCAATATGTGCATCACATAGAGGTGAAGCACTCTTTAGAATGAGGTAACTGCAGTGTTTTGCGAGCAAACATGATGAGGCTTTTCATAAATGATCCTGTACGAGGGGTAACGAGCAACATGGGCCGATTAGTGGGGTGATGGCATTTGGGTTAATATATCGTTACTATGGACAATGACTAATTCCAGTAGTAATGTTAAGTTAGTATTTTTGAAGAAGTCACATTGGTAGGCCCGATTAAATTAAACAATTCCCTATTTTTGGAGTGTTTATATGTTTTGGTTGTTTGCACTTGTTGTTTGGTGTTGGGTTCTGTTATGGATGTTTTTTGTTAGATATAATCAGAAAGTGATATTTACCTTAGAGTTTATGGGTGTGTATGAGAGAGAGTGTGATTTTGGAAAGTAGGTAACCAAACAAAATTTTGAAATTTTTTTTGGAAAAATTTGTTTGGTTTGATTACTCTTGAAAATTTGTTTGTAAAGAATTTTTCCCAAAAAATTTTCTGAAAAACAAACCAAACCTAGCCTATATGTTTAGTATACATAATGTTTTGTTTATATGGTTTATTGACGTACATGCATTATGGGGTTTGAAGTTGGTGTTGCTTTTTTTACTTGTTGGTAATGTGTATGTGTTGCAACATTGCGTGACCTGTCACATAGGGATTGCGTTGGTACTGCCATGTCGTTGTTTACGTTGTTGGGTTTTCAACAACCCATGTTCAATAATTAGGGTTGTGTGCAATTGTTTATTGTAAGGGGGAATGTATGTGTGTATGTGTTATGCGGGGACAAAACTTTGTTTTCGATTCATTTGGTAGGTGCCACGTGCGTTACATGTTGTAAGCGTGTTATTGTTAGGTGATGAGTCGATATGAATTGTGTACTGTATAGAAGTTACCACATTAGGTTTAAAGCTGAGAACTTAAATTTTTATAACCATTAAACTACAAAACTACAACAACCGTAATTGCCTTTGTAACCTAACACGTATTATGTTTGTCATTTTTGGGCATTCAAACATTCTGCCCCCACATAACACATACACACATTCATTCCCCCTTACAACAAACATTTGCGCACAACCCTAAAATTGGTTTGGTTGAAACAGTGTAAAAAGGTCAGAAGATGTGTGTGGTGCATGAGATACATGTTTGTTTGTGAATGGATGTAACAGTACTACCAAGTATGTTGTGGTGTAAACACTTGCTAAATTACTTGAAAGAAAACAGATATTAACAACTGAGAGTACCAAGTGATATAAAATTATCAAAAAAATGATCATGTGTTGTCGCACACGATCATCCGAAAGGAGACATGTAAATTTAATTGTTCTAGTCAGTATTGCATATGCGGAGGATTTTTATTTAGTGCTTGTATAGTGCATTTAACTAGCTAAGGTATTATTGTAGGCGGGTCTAACTGTGACGTCGTGATTAAGTTGGTTCATTCATGTTTTCCTATTATGGTTCCTTATGCGTCCACATCGGCCGTATCCAATTTGTTGCACTTACTCTCCCTTTGACGGGATTATCTTATTCTTTAGCCTACCGGGTAGACGTTTCACGCCGAGTGGGTTAATGATGTAATCATGTGGATTGAACGATGGTTGCTCCACAGTGGGAATCAGGGAGATGCTTACGGCGTAAGTTGAACGGTATTCAGCCACATGGAAGTACGGTTCAACCAATGTGTTCAAATCCCGACCACTTTTCCATACGACGACTATGGCATGCGCACATGGAAACCCATTGAGCTGTCATCTAAAACATGAACAAGTGCAATGTCCGATATCAACAGTAACCGACGGGAAAGAGTGGACTTCATACATGTCAGCGTTTGATTGGCTCACTTTCCATGACCTCCCTTCGTTGAATACTTTTTCAAGACGGGACTCCATTTTGGGACATATTGTGCCAATCCATGTTTGGGCTACAAGTCTACGCTTCGCCATTTGCCGCATTAATTTGGCTCTAATGCTATCAACCATGTGATTGGGAGGTTGCACGCTTCTCGCACCCATGAGTTGAATGATTCCACAGCATTTGAACATATCTCACCATAACGCCTCCCCTTGAAAATGAGGTGTACATTTCGAAAAATAAATATGACCATTATGTCAATATGTTTTGTACATGTAAATGTTGTGAGGAACAAGTGTAACATACTTAAAAAATGCATTTGCCCAATGTTGTGGATGTGCATTTGCTAGGAATTCGGATGCTACTGTACTTCTTGATTTATGGAATTGTTCAACTTTGTGGTTAAAAGCGGTAACAATTGGTGCGTATGCGCAATGGCGTAATTTGCTTACCAAACCAACCTGATGAATACTGTTTGAGTACCATAGTCTATCCCTTAGATTCCTTTGCAAATGTTGGAGACAGAAAGTGTGTTCTACATTTGGGAATACAGTGGGCATTGCTTCAAGCAATCTAAGATTCCTATCTGATATGAATGTGAGGGGTATGTTCCCATGCACCAACTGGGCAAGATGTTGAAGAAACCAAGACCAGTTGGTGGTGTTCTCAGAGTCAATAACCACATAAGCTAAGGGGAATAACCTTGCACAATCGAAGTAATTTTGGGGTTCATCTTATTATGTGCACAAGGTGTGTTACGAAACATTTGGCAGTGTAGGTGAATGACACCAATACAAATTCTGCATGTGATATGTTTGGGTGCATGTAAATGTTACAATGTCATTTTAAAAGTTGAATGAACTGACCTTGGTTCCTGTCTTTCACAGTGGCGGCAAATAAAAACCTTTTGAATCGTCCTTTGAGGAAAGTGGCGTCTAGGAAAAGCAATGGCCAGTAATGGTGAAACCCATCAATACATGCTTTGAATGATATGAAGTACCGTGTGAACCGATGTATGTGGTCGTCGTATTCGATGTTAATGTAGGTTCTGGGTTTGTGTTCCATTACTGTGTTACTATACCAACGCAACTAATCGAACAAAATGGAGTGTGCACTGAACAGTTTGCCTCTTGCTTTTTCAACCCCTAGCCACACCACACGGTACGTGATGTCCAGGCCGTAATCTTGTTTCAAGTCCAATATAACTTTGGTGGGATGTGTTAGTGGCCTATCCTGCACATGTTCGGCTATGATGTCAACGATAAGCTCAGAACCAATAAGTGGGTTTGTGGATGTACGGACAGCGACGCTGTAGATGTGTTCACTGTTCCATTTACGGAGGTAGAAAAATCCGTTGGCCTCCAATTTCCGTGCGTGGACAGACCACGTATAGCTCTTCGAATCGTTCATAACACAAACAACAGTTACCCGGCCGGAGTCATTTTTAACGAACTTAAACTGGAACCCACATTCCACGGCGTATTTCTGTAGGACGTTGTGAAATTCAGAAGCCCCACCTTCGAAACATTGTCCGATGTGGATAAATCCATTAGCTTATAGAGCGGAAATGAAGACATTCTTTTTGTACAGACAAAATGATTGCAGCAGGTCTACCTTGTTGTCCATTTCCAACTCACTTAGTACCCTGTCCCTAGTGGTGTTATGGTTGTAAATGGTCACCAGTTCCCTGTCGAGAATATTGTTCCCCCCACAGTGGTGTTGTTTAACGAGCACGTCAATTAGTTGCAATCAGAACGAACGCGCAAGGTAAATCATATTCTGCATGTCGATATCGTTCTGTAATGAGAAGTTGTTGTAGCCCGGGATCTTGTAGAACAACAGAATTGTTCCCGGTAAGAGCCCGTCGAACTTCGAACACACATAACTAACAAGTTCGGCAAATGTGTGTGACAATTGCAAATTGTATGCGACATTTGTGGACCAGTAACAACATAGAAGTATCATGAAGTCCATCTGCAAAGAGCACACGTATTTGTAAACAAGTACGCACAGTTAAGCATGTGAAAATGATACGTCGTAACGAAATGAAATAATTAATATATGAATACTATTGAAAACCTGGCTGCGCGTCACGCTTAGGAAGGCATAACAGTCATAAATACATGAGTTTTTGAAAAATGAATTGGGCAATGAATGATTTCCCGTTCTTATCCCATTTACGGTGTAAAAACCAGCAACTAGTTCGTTAAAAATGGCGTGAATGTGCGTGACTTGAATCGGTTGATGAATATGTTAATGTATACAAAGCATACAACTCACGCTGATTGTTATGGTTCAGAGGTCACTATGAGGCTGTGTGACACAATACATGCAGTTTTGGCACATGATGGGGGAGGACTGAACAATACAAAATTTCCCACGTACCTGTGTGCCACCGGATGGTGTTGACGTTAATTGTATCACTTTTGGACTGCCACACCGTAAAAAAGCACTCATAATGAAAAATACTTTGAAAACTTTATGAACGAATATTCACCACTCCCACTCCCCCGAAACTCAGGATTATACATACCCAAAAAAATTGAACATTCCCATAAACCACGTGAGGACATATCCGTCCAGCAACCAGCCACATACATTCAAAAAAGGACTTGCCAGTAAGTAATCCCGCCGCAATAGGACTTGTCGATCGATCAAAAAATCAAAAGATCAAACGAACCATAATTTAGCCATATAGGACTTTCCAATAAATTCTCCTTAAAAAAATCACCAAATACCAAAAATATTAAAATAATAATAATAATAATAATAATAATAATAAGGAAATTCAATACATTTTTTTGTATTTTTGTGTATTTATTAATTTTTTAAAATATTTTTTCACAAATATTTTACTTTTTAGATACATCTAAGTAAAATGCATATAAAAAAGTACAAAAATTACTTAAAATTTAAAAAATATTCACTAAAAACAAAAAAACACAAAAAACAAAAAAACTCAATTTTCAGAAAATTGAATTCAGAAAATTGAAACCAAGCCCATTGAATTTTTTTTTGGGAGATTTACCAATAAATCTCAAAATTTGAACTTATGAACCAGTTGGTCCCATTTTTATTCTACTAAACCGTTTAGTCCCATTTAATTGTGAGGGACATAATTACCCTCATTTAACCCTTATTAATAAGGCTGTTAGGGAAAAATTGGGTGTGGTGCATGTGTGTCTCACGTGCATGATTAGTGAATGGATGTGTGATGTGTGACATGTGATACATTGGGAGGGTGTCACAAAATGGCAAAGCGCTATAAGGAGTTTTTGTTTTGGACTGGATTGGTGTGTTTGGGGGTTCACACAGGCAGATACACACATTCATCAAAGAAAAACTGTCTCTATCTCTCTCGAAAAAACTCTCCTCCAATCCAAACCCATTCAACAACCGCACAAAAACAAATCCTCACAGTTACATTCCTCAAAATCATCACCTGTCCCATCACGAGATTATTGTGATGGTAGTTGTTGTGGTTGTGTCTCTTTCTCAGATCATCCAAACTCGCCGATCTACTCGACGCCAATGGCTTGTTCTTCTTCTGCTCCGGCCGAACCGCCGACTTCCGGCTAGGTTTAGGGTTTCCATTGTTTTTCTGGCGATGGTGCTGAAACACGGGTTGAGCAATTCTGATCTGTTCGATCAAACAATCCTGCGGACGCAAAACCTCGTACCCATTACTCAAAAACTCCCTCTGAATCTAAATCTATGTATATAAATCTGAAAACGATCTGTAACATGAAATGAAACCCAGAGAGGAGAGAAAATCGCAGAAATGGGGATGAATTGTTGCTGGATTGGTGTGTTTGGGGGTCACACAGGCAGACACACACACATTCACAACACACACTGAAGACGTGCCTGGTCCGAATCCCACGACTCCCTCCTCGCCGCCGCCGTCGCCGACGACTCTGTCAAGCTCTACGACCTCGCTCTTCCTCCTACTGCGAACCCAGTTCGATCCCTCCATGAACACACTCGCGAAACCCATTCCATAGATTACAACCCAGTTCGCTTGATCGAGCCCTCTCATGGAGACCCATTCTGCAACACATCTCTCTCATGGTGACACACTGATACACCTCCTGTATCTATCTCCTGTATCTATCTTCACGCACACACACTGATACACCCCCACACACACACTGATACACCCCCCACACACACACAACGCACACAGTACACCACGTTTAATCCATCAAAACAGTGCCACGTTAGACCAAGGACACTCTCGTCCACACAGTGAAATAAAGATGAAAAAAAAATAAAAAGGACCAAATCAACCCACCAACAGGACTATTTAGTATAATAGAATAAAAGTGGGACTATTTGGTATAATAGTTTGTAAAGTAGGATTTATTGGTAAATAATCCTTTTTTTTTTGAAAAAATTGAAAAAATTGAATTTTTTTTGGTGCAAAACTGAAAATTTTATGTCTATAAATGAGCATGATGATGGAACATTGATGT
Organism: Camellia granthamiana; assembly: GCA_036172215.1. Lineage (NCBI taxonomy): Eukaryota > Viridiplantae > Streptophyta > Magnoliopsida > Ericales > Theaceae > Camellia > Camellia granthamiana. The sequence goes on from CM069915.1 coordinate 96,149,191, forward strand.
GCAAAATTAAATAAAAAAAATTAAAAATGAAAAAACTGATAATGTTCTCAGTTTTAAAACTAGAAAAAAAAACTGTTAATGTTTTCAATTTTATTGAATAATTGAATCAAACCATTAAGTAGAAGGGTAAAAACGTTTAATCTCATGCTTTATTTTTTTCGTTAATTAGTGAAATAATTATCTGGAGCATTACTGTGCAAAATTGAAAATATACTTCTTAGTTTTAAAAATTGGAAAAAACTGATAATATTCTCAGTTTTACTAATAACACTTATTGGTTCAAAAAATCTTAAATAAAACCTGAACTATCATAACATTGTAAATAGGACTTTTAGGTAATTAACTCTAATTTTATTTGAAATTCATAACAATATCCCTAACTTTCACAATTGAAATAATATGATAAAGATATTTTTTTTCTTTGCCTTGATTAAGAGATGAATGTATGTAAGGAGACCTTTTTGGTACATAATGAAAGGTTATTTTACTCTTCTTTCTATTTGATTGAGAGTTTAATATAATTGATGATGTGTGGTTTTATATATAATTTAAAATTTAAGCATTTTTTAATTTTTTAACATAGAGATTTTTATTTACTTTTCCAATTTTTTAGAATTATTTTGATTATAATTTCTATTATGTATAGTGAATATCTAATAAATGTGACCTTCTTCTACCTGTCATCCCTTGTTATCCATTGTCTACCTTCCTCTCTATCTCACCAATTCATTGGCTACCTCATCTCTTTTCATCGCCTTTTTGTTGTTGTTTGAAGTCTGTGAGTAGGACTTTGGTATTGTGACCTCTGTTAAATTTTCCTCTGTAACTACACATTAACTATGCATTATTATTCCATTTGGAGGCATGAAATTTTAAACTATGGCTTTTTAATCCATGCACGATGATTTTATTTTTTGACTTTTTGATCCATACACACAACTGTTAGTATGGAAGATAGAAATACAAGGACACCAATCAATCATAAAGCAAATAAACTTAGGCCATTGCAACTCAATTTCATTATTGTCATCAACATTTTAAAATATGAAATTTCACATTTTTTTTGACCAATTTCCACCAATTTCAAAGTATTATAAATTGAAATTCTGAAAATTAACTATGAAACTCTACTTCTTCTTCTTCTTTTTTGTACATTTGAAAAGTATGAAATTTCATAGTATTATAAGTTGAAATTTTGAAAATTTTGAAGTCTGAATACAAAAATTGTGAAATTTCACACTTATGAACCCAAAAGTGTGAAATTTTACACATTTTTCTTTACGTAATTTCATAATATTTAATGTGATATTATTTGACAGATCTCGTCAACCAGGTTCAAAAAAAATATAAATTTTATCAAAAAATAAATATCTACAATAAAAATTATGAAATTCTAATGTGTGAAACACAAAAAAGACAAAAGGCAAAAGACAATGGACCTGTTTGGTGGAGCTTTTTGCTTCTTTTTTTTTTTTTTGATCGGGCAAAACAGCAAAACAACTATATAGACATGGAAGATAAGCACCTAACAAGTCCCATAGGTGGTTGGGCAACCCAATTATGGGTTAAAACATTACGACAAAAAGCAGAAGCAACCCAGTGCGCAGCCCTATTACTCTGTCTAGGACACCAACTAAAGACCCACTGCCTATGTGAAGCCAACGATCTAACATCACTGAGCACAGCAAGGCAGTCCCATGGGGGAACCCCCTCAGAGACACAAAGATGAATAACTGATTTGCAGTCATTTTCAAACTCCACTGCAACAAGACTGAGAGCAACGGCCATAAGACACGCTTGGTGAATAGCCAAAATTTCTCCTTGAGCAACAGATTTCACTCTGACCTTACGCACCACTCCATCCACTAAATCTCCCAAGTGATTCCGAAGAAGAACTACAACAGCTCCAGTGCCTTGATGCAAATCCACAGCAGCATCACAATTAAATTTCCACGTCCCTCTAGCAGGGGGAACCCACACAGCCCTGCTGTTATTCACTCCTGTGGCTGCAGAAGAGGGAGTTAAGGACACTGGGCAAGCGGCCAAGAACTCAGATTCATCACGCTTTGCCTTCACAATCACTACTGTAGGATCAACCAGACAGTGATTGAACAGATGATCATTACGACCTTTCCAAATGGTCCAAGCAACCCAAACCATTGAGCAGATAACTGACTTACCCCAAGTAGAAGCACCCAGAGTTTCGAAGCATTTGCTAAACCAAATTCGAACCGAAGAACTGTCAAGAGCATCGCATCTAAGACCAAGATCACACCCAAGCCAGACTCTTTTAGCCCATTCACACTCAAACAAAATATGCTCAATAGATTCAGACGCTTGCAAACACACAGGGCAGCATCCCAAATTTGCACATCGTCTGTTAAAAAGGTTCTGAGAGGTGGCCAGAGCATTGTGATAAATCTTCCAAACAAAATGCTTTAGTTTTGGAGGTAAGTTCAAACTCCAAACAATCTGCCAATCTTTCGGAGACCAAGTCATAGAAGAAGATGGAAAATTAGATCCCACATGCGCTTGTTTCACTGCTTCTTGGTACCCCGATTTGACCGTATAATAGCCCTTGGAGTCATGGTGCCAAAGAAGAATATCATCTTTATCCTCGACTAAAACTGGAAGTGAGAGAATAGCTTTACAATCTGATGCAGACACAAGGCTTCTAAGCTTCGGAACATCCCAGGCCTTGTAAGAAAAATTAATCACCTCATTTACCTTTTGCACTGAAACTCCAGGATGTCTCACTGACTGAACACGAAAGCCTGGAGTAGTGGGGATCCATTGGTCTTCCCAGAAGTTGATAGATTTACCATTCAACACCTGCCACCGTAAACCCCCGGAGAGAATGTCTCTACCCTTAAGTAAGCTAAGCCAAGCCCATGATGGTTGCGCCCCTCGCGCAGCATGCTGAAAATCCGAATGGGGGAAATATATGCCTTTAATCATTTTAGCAAATAAGGAATCTGGGAATTTAAGAAGTCGCCATCCTTGTCGGGCAAGAAGAGCTCGGTTAAAAGCCCGAAAATCTCGAAAGCCCAAGCCACCATTTCGTTTCGTCAAGCACAATTTATGCCAACTAGTCTAATGAATACCTCGCCCCTCTGGATCACCTTTCCACCAGAAGTTCCGAATGTAGGAGCTTAGTTTATCACACAGATTGTTAGGAAACAAGAAACAAGCCATGACGTAAGTGGGCATTGCTTAGGCGACCGAATTAATGAGGACTTCCCTGCCTGCTTGTGACAATAATTTCGCCTTCCAACCTTGTAGTTTAGATAAGACTTTCTCACACAAAAAATTAAAAGCTTCGGCCTTAGAACGACCCCAACACGACGGCAGGCCCAAATATTTAGAAGAAGCTTGCAGCTGGGGAATGCCGAGTAGATTACACACCTCCATCCGGCGGGACCGTGGGACATTGCTGGAGAATTGCACTCCCGACTTGTCAAAATTAACCGACTGGCCCGAGGCTTGACCAAAGACTTTCAGCAAATTGCAGACTTCTCGACACTCCGCACTGTTGGCCTTGACAAAGAGCACCGCATCATCCGCAAAAAACAAATGAGTTAACATTGGGCAGCCCCTTTTGATTCGTAGCCCAAACAAACTCCCATTTTGAGCACTACGAATGATCAACTTCGAAAACACATCCATGACGAGTATAAACAAATAAGGGGATAGAGGGTCCCCTTGGCAAAGACCCCTCCTAGGTGTAAAGCTAGTTCGCTTGGCCCCATTAACGATCACAGAAAAGGAGACCGTAGATACACATTCCGTCACCCATTGAGCCCATTGAGAGTGAAAGCCCATCTTAATCAACATGGCCCTGAGAAAGCTCCAATCCACTCGATCATAAGCTTTATTGAAATCCACTTTAATCGCCATATCCTCCACTTTTCCTTTGCGGATTTTCAATGCGTGGAAAGCCTCATGAGCCACAATAATGTTGTCTTGAATCAACCGTCCAGCCACAAAGGCCGACTGATTTTGCGAAACCACAGCACTTAGGAGCCCTTTCAGCCGGTTTGCAAGAATCTTGGTGATCACTTTCATGTTGAAATTGCACAAACTGATAGGCTAAAACTGCGATAGCTTTCCAGGGGCTGCCACTTTAGGAATAAGAACCAAGTTCGTATGGTTGAGCTCCCTCAACAAAACACCCCCCCGAAAGAAGCTTGTCACCACAGAGCACAAAGATGGCCCCACAATATCCCAGTGCTGGTGATAGAAATACCTGGGGAATCAGTCCAGTCCAGGAGCTTTCAATGATCCAAGTTGAAACGTTGCTGTTTTAATCTCCGCATCCGACATATCTCTAGTCAACAGCATGTTCACATCATCCGAGATAACTCTGTGAACCACCTCAAGTGCTTCAGTCATATCACCCTCCATCTCGGCCCGAAAAAAGAGTCGAGAAATAATTGAACAAATGAGAATTAATGTCCGACTCTGACGTTAGCAGACTGCCATCATCACATTTCAGTTGCAAGATCTGGTTTCTTTGGCAGCGTTGATTAAGTGTAGCATGAAAGAAAGCAGAATTTCGATCTCCAAAGCTGAGCCAGCGCACCCTGGAGCGCTGATGTAAGTACATCTCTTCCCTCTGCATGGCCAAATCTAACTCTTGGGACAAAAGCTGATATTACACTGCATTTGCCTTGGTGCAAGGTAGACTTTGAAGGTGAGCAATCTGTCCCCTAAGTTTCTCAATGGTCCTCCTCTCATTACCAAATTCCTTAGCACTCCAGGTCCAAAGCCTCCTTTGACCCCTCTTTAACTTGTGGATAAGTTGAAACATCTGAGAGCCCGAAACATCTTGGTCCCACTCTGATTGAATAGTAGCCGCACAATTTGGACTAGTGGTCCAAAGAGTTTCAAACTTAAATTGTTTTGGCACCCGAGCAAGAGGGACACAACAATTAACGACCAAGGGACAATGATCCGAACCGAAGCAAATTTCATGAAAGACCTGGGCAGACGGAAAGAGGTCCCTCTAATCCACCGTCGCCAAAGCCCGATCCAATCTTTCTCGAATATTAGCCTCACCCCCCTGGTTATTGGACCAAGTAAAAGCATTTCCTTTGAAACCCAAATCAGTCAGATTACAATCCGAAACCATCTCTTGAAACTCACTAAGCTGAGAAGAATGACACGCCCGGCCACCTTACTTTTCCAAAATAGAACCCACTTGATTGAAGTCACCAATACAGAGCCATGGATAATGCTACTCCTGAGCCATATCTTGTAAAAAATGCCAAAAGGCCCTCCTCTCCCTTCTACGAGGGGGGCGTAAATAAATGAGACAGCCCACCTCCTTCCTGCATTTGCCGAAACAGTACATCACAAAATATTTCCTGATTTTGACCGGACATCCAACACAACCCCATCCATCCACCAAAGAGCAAGTCCTCCGGAGGTACCGATAGGATCAACATAACAACTATGCTGAAAATTAAGGCTTCGTCTGATCCGTTCCAGCTTAGCACTCTTATTCTTTGTCTCCATTAAAAAGATCACCATAGGCCGATGGGTTGTACACAACCCTCGTAATACCCGGACTGTCAGGGGACGGCCCAGCCCCTGACAGTTCCAGCTTAAGATTAACATGAATCATGTCGCTGTTTTAGGTCAGCCACCACCACCCTTGCAAGGTCAACAGAATTCCCCACCCCTCCTTTCGGTGTGCAACATTCGGCATCATCCAACGAAACAACATTAACAGGGACAGCACCCCCTTGGTTCGATATGACAGCGGAAGCAAAAGAGTGGATATGGATGTCAACAAGAGAGTCCCTCCTCTTACGACTCACTCTGCGAGGCACTGCCCGTGCTTTCAGCTTGCAAGCAACAACACACATTGTCTTAGGATCAGTAGTAGCACCTTCCCCCTCCAAAGCCACCCCCTTTAATTTTTTCAATGGTTGATCACACACATCCTTCTCACCATGAGGCCTCTTCAAAGAAAGACAAGTGAACACCTGGGCTATACTCAAATCTGTAATAGCATCACTGGGCTTGTGCCTTTCAGGACTTGGACTGGGGCTAAGTTCTACGACATTGATAGTAGAGTGGGTCCTATGACCCATGGGCTGGGAAACAGCAGATTCAGCATCTAAAGGCTCAGTAACAAAATAAGAGTCTTGAGGCCATATCACAGAGTAGCCCATCTGAGGGCCCAATCCAGGGCGAGCCACACCCACAAATTCAGCTGGCCCATTATGCAAATGAGAAAGAGGAGGTAGTCTACACTCCAAATTTGGTTCAAGCATGGGGGGGTCCAGGTCAGAAGAAGGTTCTAGAGGCGGACCTGATGAACATGGACGTGGGACCACAAGCTGAAAAGGTGCCATATCTCCCAATTCCACTACCCAATTTCATACTGGACGTACAGCCACATTCTCAGCCAGCTTGGGTACACGGGTTGTGGCAGACCCACTCGCGTCAGCCTCTTGTGCCTCTCTTCTACGTGCCTCCGTATGGCCGATCGGAAAACTCAAAGGGTGTGCAGGCTTCTCCCTGCCAGCACTCTGGTCTGCCATAGGTTTCGAAGGTGGATGGCGAAGGGAATTCAAGCTCCTGGCAGCCCCTGTTCGTTGGTTTGGGCCATAGCCAGAAGAGAGACCCTCCTCTCTTGAGACGAATTTACAAGACTGTTTATCATGCCCAATGCATTCGCAATCGTAACAAAAACCATACAATTTCTCATACTTATAATAGACCTTGATGCCATCATCACCTGGCCCCGAGCCACCACGCCGATGTAAAACAAACCCTTGAAGCAGAGGCTTAGTGACATCCACCTCTACGCACAGTCTCAAGAAGCTACGATGCAGGAGAGAACCATCCGAGAGAGCCTCGACCTCCACCAGTCGACCGATTCTATTGCCGATGACCTCCCCATGAGCACGAGTCATTTTTTCAAAAGGAAGGCCATGGACTTGGACCCAAAAGGGGCTCCAACGGAACTCCATTTCATCCGTAGCCATACCAGGTTGAAGCGGCTGAAGAACCAGCAAACTCCCCATGACTGACCAAGGAGCCTCTTGGAGGACCCTAACACGATCCTCCAAATCTTCAAACTGGAAAAGATAGATGTTCTCTTTCCAAGGGGTAAGGGAGACACCCGCCCGTGCCTTCCAAGCAGCAAGTAGTATGTTATTAACAGCTGGTTTGTTCAAGATTTTGGGAGCAAGAATCCTCCCCACCAGACACCGGTGAGAAACATCCTCACACTCATCCGTGACCTCCGGCAATTCAAAGGACTCCATACGCCAACCAAATACCCCTCCAAGCAAAGCCGGGACGATGAGGACAAGAAAGTAGAAGACGGTAAAGAAAGACCCCAAGGGATAAACCCTAACAGCTACACTCAGGCAGAGAGAGCTCTCATTCTAGAGAGAGAAAATGATCATTACATAAACCTCTACTCATGAGTTTTTTGAGCTTTTTGCTTCTAGGAAGTCCATTTTTAAGAAGTGCATTGTAAGAAGACCTTCCTGAAAAAGCCGTTCAGAACATGATAAATGTTTGGTGAATGATTCTTCATAAGTGGTTTCAAGGAATGATTAATTTAAGTATTAATTTAATTTTAAATTACAAATTTACAATTATTGACACTAATTGAAATTTGTTAGACGATATTTTCTTTACTAGAATGGAAAGTAGAAGGGTCATTTTGTTAAAATTTTATTTTTATGTTTGATTTGATAAAAATAAAAGGGTAAATTACACTAATAGTCCCTATGCTTTGCGTTTTGTGTCATTTTAGCCACTGAATTTTCAATTGGTACAATTTTAACCCTTAATTTTAGATTTTATGTCAATTTAGTCAAATTGATAACGTTATCAGTATTTTTTATGGAAATAAATTGAATTAAACAAGTTTATAATTTTGCCTATAAAAGCATGCCACATGTCGCTTATGTGCATATTTTTTATTAAAAAAATGCTAACAATTATAATCAATTAGACTAAATTAAGACAAAATTATAAATTTATGATCAAAATCGAGTCAATTGGAATTATAGGGACCAAAATAACACAAAAATCAAAATACATAGACTTAGTATAATTTGTCCAAAATAAAATAAAGATACCTTCCAAATGAAATTACATTCACTAATTTAAGGGAATTGGGGTGGCTACTGTGCGGGGGTGCACAGCAGCCACTGTTGTGCAGCCAATTGGGTCATTTTCAAGGCTCATTTTGATAATCCGAACCGTTCATATTTTAGAATACATCAAGTATGAATACAAATGTGAGTGGATGAATGGGTAAACGATATCCGATTAATTTGATTTTTTACAGGTATGTTTTACTTAATGTATTTTAAAATGTGAACGGTTCGAATTATCAAAATAGATCCTGAAAATGGCTCAATTGGCTGCACAGCAGTGGCTGCTGTGCACCTCCGCACAGCAGCCACACCAATTCCTAATTTAAGATATTGATCAATCTATTGAAAGATCAAGAAATAATCATTCATTTCTACCTTCTTCTTTTTCTTCCCCAACAATTCAAACACTACTGTTTCATGGAAAAGATAAATAAGATGGAAACAAGTAAATAAATAAGAGATAAAGTAGAAATTATTTTATATAATATATATTTAGCGCACTGGCTTGGCAAGAAGTCATCTCTAAAGCTACAAAAAGTCCTCTCGGAAGCCACCCATTGTAGCTTTGGTTCAGCGGCTTTGTAGAAAAATGCATCTTCACAAAGTTACGTTACTTAGGACAGTTCCGATGATTTATCATTTTTTTTTTATTAAATTTAAGTAAAAAAAAAAAAGACGAGTTTCTTAATTTGATATTAGTCACTCCAACAGTGTATTGTAACTTTCATCAAAATATATTGAACGTCTGGGGGGACGATCGGCTGGTCGACTGGATAGGGAAAATGAAATTTTTTTCCCCTTCCATTTTTGTTTCCTCAATTCGTTTCCCTTTTTTTTCCCTCCATTAAAGCTTTTCCAATTTTTCTTGCCTCAAATAATTATTTCCTTCCAAAAACTTATATAAACAGATTAACTCATATACTATATAAACCAGAAAAGAGGTACGTTATATCTAGAACCAACCATAACTAAAACCACAACATAATGACTAGTTCAAGTTCTTACGTGTTCAATTCATTTTCATCATCTTTTTCTTCCTCATCCTCTGATGATGAGTCTGATGATGAAAAAATTGTCAAACTTTTGGGTGGTTATGAGATAAATAATGCTAATATGATACAGATTCTGATAGCAAGTGATCGATCAAAGAAAAGAGGTGGTTCTGTTGTATAACATAATTACATACGTCGCGATAGATGGAAGGGTCATAAATGATTGTTTACGGATTATTTTGCGGCAAATCCAGTTTATTCACCTAAAACATTTTGGAGACATTTTAGAATGCGTCGTCTTCTGTATTTCACGAATTTTGAATGCCATTGAAGCACACGATCCATATTTTGTTCAAAAAAATGATGTAGCTCATATCCTCGGATTGTCTTCACTACAAAAAATAACTTCAGCAATGAGAATACTGTCATATGAAGTGGTCGCAGATGCAATTGATGATTATGTGCATATTGAGGAAAGCATGACAATTGAAAGTTTGTAACACTTTTGCAATTCAATAATTGAAATCTTTGGACCCGAATACCTTAGATCTCCAACAACAATTGATATTGCCAGATTACTTGCTATTGGAGAGGTTCGTGAGTTTCCAGGCATGTTGGGGAGTTTAGATTGCATGCATTGGGAGTGAAAAAATTATCTAATGACATGGCAAGGTCAATACATAGGCCATCAAAAAACGCCAATCATCATTCTTGAAGCACTAGCTTCTTACAACTTATGGATTTGGCATGCATTTTTCGGAATACCTGGATCACACAATGACTTGAATGTGTTGGATCGGTCGCCCTTATTTTCTAATCTTGCCCAATGTAAAACTTCACCTGTCCATTACACTATTAATGGACACACTTATAATATGGGTTATTACCTTCCTGATGGTATATACTCTCAATGGGCAACATTGGTTCAAACAATCTCTTCTCCCTAAGGAGTAAAGAAACAACATTTGCAATGATACAAGAGTCAATAAAGAAGGATGTAGAGCGGGCATTCGGAGTGCTCCAAACCCGATTTGCAATTGTAGGTGGTGCCGTACCTTTTTGGGATCCCAAAATGCTTTGTAACATAATAGAGAGTTGCGTTATATTGCACAATATGATTGTCGAAAATGAGAGAGATGAGCATCTTGATTTCAATTATGAAATTTCATCACTAACTTGCCAATACTACTTTTGTATAGCAGTAACAACTGCTTCCAATCATTTATGTCCCGTCATTTAGGTATTAGAGATAAGAATGCATATCATGCCCTCTGCAATGATTTAATAGAACATGAGTGGCATCTTCATGGTAAAAACTAATTTCATCACGTGGATGAGAACATGAACTTTTGGTTGACTTTTTCGATTGGAAGATGATTACACAAGGAAGGCTGTCAGTGTTTGTTGTTGCTATTAAACTTCATTTACACACATCATTTTTTTTTTTTGTTAGTCAAATACTGTCAGTGTTTGTTGTTGGTGCTCTTCACACTGTACACATCCGTTTTGCTAGTATTATTGATCCGTTAACTTTGTCATTATCAAAAATAGTGTGAATTTGTTAGCAATGTACTGATGTCATAATTTACCAATGTTATGTTATGATATGGCTTTGGACTACTGATATGGATGCCTATAACATATACCTTACTTTAGTGCAATACTACTACATTTATTAAATTACAAATGACTGATGATTCTTATATGTATCCATCATTTATTAAATTACAAGTGAATTGCAAATGAATGTCTCAGACTTCACAAATGAATTACAAAAATGATAGACAAATGAATTATATATTACAAATGAATTACCAATAAATTTGATATATACCCAACATTTTTCATATTAAATACCTCTGTACAATCCAACTACTTCACCATCATATCAGAATGCAGACTTGTTTGTTCGGTGTGGTGAATGCCTCATGAAACATACACAACCATCCAACTACTTTATTTAAGAAATTTACCCACCTCATTACTTCCCTCCACCACCTACCTCATTTAAATCTATTGACAATGCACTTTATATAAACACAATGCCTTGCAAAAATGTACGTCATTTTTTGGTGAAGGAAGTGTGCATCATTCAAAGAAGCAACAACCCAAAGCAACAGAAACCGAAAACAAATTCTGCACCAAAATTGGTCAACCAATCGGTTGACCAGCCGATCAACCGGCCCTGTTTGTGAACTTTATTTTTTCTATGTGCACTTCCTTATCTGTTGCACTTCCTTTTTCTGTTTTGCACTACCTTTTCACACCATTTTGTCACCTTACACTCAATTTCAGTACCTCTAAAATCCACCATTCACATTTAACACATTCCCAATCAAATTCAACATATATTCACATCATGTCTAGAACAAAAAGAGTAAGACCAGAACATGGTGAAACCTCTAACCCTCCACCACGCCAACAACAGCAATAGCAGCCTCAAAGTCCAGCTTATCCTTCTACTGGTTTTCTCACTTACAATCATGAACAAGCCTTTCAAAGCTTCTCCAACCGACCTATTGTCACCAAGAGAAGGGTCAATCGTCTTGCTCAATATGATCTTTTGTTAGTTAGCAAACTTAATATAAGGCTATAGGGTAGCTAAATTTAATTAATTTACCACAAAAGATATATTCTTGTCTTGTATCTTTATTTTATGTTCACTTGAAATCTACTGATAAAGAAGATGAAGACTTTAGTCTTCTATCTTATGTGAAAGGTAAGGCTATTGAGTTTGATATCTCCACTTTATCACGAATTATTGGAGTTGAGCAAGGAGATATGCATATCTATTTCCACAGTGAGTCTGACCTACTTGATATTGTTGACAACATAAGTGAAGTATATATTACTATCTGTGAGAGGAGATTTACCGAAAGTAATTTACAAGCAAGACATTTGAAACCCCACATTCGTATTCTCCATCGCTTTATAGTAGAAAATGTCACTCCCAAAAGATGACATTTTGATGTTGTTCCAAATTTTAATGCTTATTTGCTATATTGTTTATACACCAACAGATGATACTCCCGAAGACCCCCATGACAATGCCATACCAACAACTGAACAACCTCAATACTGGACTATTTTTTGGCTTTGGAACAAGAACGACACAATCGGCGTATTCAATGGGAACAACAAATGGCTAATCAGTTCACTGTATTGGGTTAATCAGTTCGATGCATTTGTCACCGCACAAAACTCATTAATTCAACAATTTGATGAGTTTCGTCTGGACACTGAAAGACGTCATGAAGTGGCAAGCAATCGCATGAATCAAATTGAGCATCGCGTCAGTGAGATATACCAGCACTACTTCCCTCCACCACCACCTGACAATGACCTTTGATGTGTTTGGATTAGAGATTAGATGTATCACAAATTTATGTGGTTTTTGTTTGTTTTGACGATGTACTACTACATTCTATATTTTCATTTTTCTATTTCTTGTACTACTTTTTAAATTTTTCTTTATGAATGTAGTAGTACTATGTATGTTTAAATTGGACTATGTAGTAGTACTATGTATTGTTCTATTTCTTGTACAATTTTTTTGTATGTCTTGTTCATTTGTTTTTGTCATATGGGCCTAATCCTCATGTCACTATGTATGTTGTTCAGGTTTGATACAAAAAACATGAAAAGGCCATTTGTTAGCAAACATGTAACATTTTTCACAATTTTGATACAACAGAAATCAATGAATCTTACATCAAAAAAAAAATGATTTGTGAGCATGTTTTTTTTTTAAAAAAATTATAGAAATAAATATGATAGAAATTTGAACTGTGAATCAAATTTTTAAAAACTACCTCTGCACAAAAAAATGATGTGTGTTTCAATCCTACAAAAATGATTTCTGAGCATGATTTAAAAATGATTTGTGAATCCTACAAAACTGTGTTTCTATCATTTTTTAAAAAAAAATTGATTTAGAGGTGTGTTTCTATTATTGTTTTTGTTTTAAAGAAAATAAAAATGATTTGTGAGCTCTATCATAAGAGAGTTACAGATAGCTGTTGATAATTTTTTACAATTGTCAAACCTTATATGTTGAGCTCTTCATACTAATTTGACAGATACAAATAATTAAACCGATACACTTAATACTCATAACAGACCAATCACATGTTATTTCTCAAATTTTAAACCCACCATCAACATAGACTTAACTATAGAAAACAGATTAAAATGCAATGCAAAAATACACTATAAGAAATTGAATAGAAATTATGGTCTTTATGAAACAGTCACAGAAATCTATTTGTTGATTGAAATAAGGTTTGCCATGGAAACTCTTCATAGTAGGCCCTTTGCATAGGATTTAAATTTGCCATGTCCATTGACATTATTTTATGATCCTCATTTCGTTGTTCTCTTTCATTCATCATAGGTAATATTTTTAGTCGTTCCTCCTATCATCGACTCTTTTTTGACGCTCTGCAACCTTCTGTTCACGGTCTACCGCCTTTTGTTCATCTTACTTAACAGTTCTAGCAAAGATAGTTGACAATACTTCAACAATTTTAGATTGGTTGGCAGCCATTTCATCAAATCTAACATCATGAATTTCTTGATTTTTCAACTTCTCTTCCGTAGTCTTAGTACCAATTGATCGTGTTGATGTATTAGTCAGTTGTTGGTCCTCCGCAATATTGTTGTTTTGTTGAAAAGACTCACCTTTAGTTGTTGGATCGGAAAATTGATATGCTTGTTACGTGGCTTTTTTGGGTTGTGTTCTAATTTCATCCCACTTATAATTTTGGCGCAAAATATCTCAACTTGTATCAAATGTGAAGTGTTTTTTTTGTATTACATGATACATGCGCTTAGCTTCAGCGACCTAAAAAATGAAAATTATAAACATTTCGATAACAAGTAGACTGAGCAATTAAAAAATTGATATTTAATAACAGAAATGAAATTACCATGTTTGCCTCAGTTGTTCCACTTTGTTGCCTCAATTGGATTTGCTCAAGAAAACCACAGAATTTATTAATTGCCTTTTGCATGACAGACCAACGGTGAGACAAAGAAATACGGTTTCGATTTGACTCACCACTCAATTGTGAATTAAAACAAACGAGTACTCATCCCAGAATATTGTGATGGTCTGACTATTACCGAGAATAGGATCTTGAAAGACGGGCAACCAAGATCTACATAAAGTTTCATCTTCTATAATGGTGAACGCTTTACCACGAGAAACACAAGAAGTTTCCGAAATAAAATTAATATCAGTGTTTTGCTGTGAAGTTTGTGATTCCTCAAACATTTCAAAATCTTCCATAGTTTTAAGAAAATTCAATATCCAACACACACACTGAAATATATTGTAAAAGAAACAAGAAAAAAAGTTGGACAAAAATATGAAAAATTGAAGAAATAATAAGCTCATACAATGAGAAGACAAATAAAACAACAAGTGAAGATTGAAGTTAACCAGAATACAAAGAAAATAGAAATTATAATGATATTGTGAAATTAAAAGACTGGTAGAGTCTTATTTTATAGACCACAACAACGGTAATTTTGTCAAATCCTTTGCAAAACCAACAGTAACCTTATTGGAGTTGCACCTGGTAAATGAACGGTTAATTTTCATACAAATTTAAATCTACATGCAATGCATTTGCCTCTGCTATCCATGGATCAATGTTGGTAAGGAATTTCATCTTGGTGCCACAAAAAGCAATCAACTTTGCAAGCCAGTTCACAGTCCAAACCATGGCTGCTGCTGTTCATTTTATGTGTAATCCAAATAACCGAGAGGACAACCGGCCGAACGTCCAGCCGGTCGTCTGGTGGGCTCCACAACCAACGTACACGTACAGTAAAATTGTGAAATCTGTCCTAACTCCTCAGTTTGGTAAAAATTTTGAGCCATTCTCAATTTGATATGATTTTGATAAAACCGTTCGAGACAGAAAAATGTGTTCTTTTTAACCAAATTCAAATTTGATGATGAATCTGGTGAACAATTGGAGATAGCCTTACCCTTACCAAACACAACTCAAATCTCAAACAATAGGTGTTTTGTGAAAAATGCATCTCCAAGAAGTTACTTGGTTTACCCTTCCAAACACAACAAACTCATTTAAAAGGACTTTTTCACCTAGAAGTGTGTCAATTTGGGAAGTGACGCCATGTTAGCTCACATACCACATTTCCTAATTAATAGTGACGGGTTACAAATAAGGGCAAAACAGTCCAAAAGTTGAACGAAAATTTAAAAAAAAAAAGAAAAAAAAGAAGGAAAAAAAAAGGAACTCAAGACTGAAAACAATATATACTATAAAACCTTATGGATTAACTAAAAAGACCTAATGAGAAACAAGTACAACTGGTATGACTTCCCCTTAATTCCTCCTTTACTCTTTTATTATTCATTTATGCTGTGTTTGGTTAGAAAATTTGGAAAGAAATTTAGAAATAGAAAGAAAAAAAATAGGTGAAATATGAATAAAATATATCTCAATTTTATCTAATTTCACACTTTTTCTCTTTCTTTTTCTAAATTTCTCCTCAAATCTCTCAACCAAATACAGTTTTATGTCATCTACAAGTATAGATATTTTATAAAGTATAATTTTTAATTTTTACATGTCAACGACCAAGTAAAAATTTATGTTTTGTTCATAGTTTCCTGTAGTATAAGAAAAACAAATCTGTATACGAGACTGGCTGTGTATTATCTTCAGTTTGTTGTAGTAATTGCCAACTATTCAATCCCATGATGCTCAATCTTAGCTTCTTGTAGCGTCCTTTGATGTTTTAAGTTGTTCCAATGCAAACAGAAGATCCAACATGGTTGGCCTATTCCTTGGATCTGTGTCTACGCACTGTAATGCAAGCGAAGCTGCAGCTTGGGCCCCTTTCTTGGAATATTGACCCTCGAGTCGCGTGTCCATTATTCTCAGAACTCGCCTGTTGTCACATAGGAAAGGCTTTGCCCACTCCACCAAGGTTTCTTCAACATTGGCTCTCTCATCTCCGATTGCGCGCCTTCCAGATAGCAATTCTAACAAGACAACTCCGAAGCTGTACACATCACTCTTTGTAGTTAAGCGACCTGTTTGGGTGGCAGTGAACAGTTTCTTTTCTTTAGTCTGGATTAAATTATTCATGCATCTATGGAGAAAAATTAAATTGAAAAATGAGCATAATGATACAATTCAGTCCTTTATTGGGGGTTTATAGCCAATATTTATATACTAAAGCTTGCATGCCATCTTTTTTCCTATTTAAGAGAATATAAATACTATCTTGGAAATTCTTCACCTGAACAGACCAAATTTTCTAAAGCTCCTATCATGACATCAGAAAGTCACAATAGTACAACTAATTTTTCTGCTCCTGTTTTCTATTTCTTTAAAAAAAAGGTCAGTCAAAAGGTTGTCTGTGAACAATCAATAATAGTTACTAAAAACAAACAATGAGATTATTATGCAAACTTTCCAACTTAAAAATGAATGTGGGTGTTTGCACTCTTATATTGAATCGCTTCCGTATCTTGGCTGCTGTTGAAATTTCCTAAAAAAGGAGGAAGCAAAAATGCAGGCTTGAGATCAAATGGAAACTCTCTCTACCCATTTGGGAGAAAATGCAATTTTTGATGCCAAGGAACTAACAGCAAACTTGAAAGTAGTGCAAAAATTTGATAACATATGATGAGTTTGGAATGGTTTTGACAGTAATAGAAGGATCAAAAACTTGAACTTCGAAAGGTAAAAACTGATTGTCAACAGCCCCATCACAATCAAGTATATAAACTGTTCTGATTTAGGGAAATACAGTAAGGAAGCAATAGAAGGATCAAAACCTGTCGCTATGTATTCTGGTGCAGCATAACCCCGAGTTCCCACAACTCTTGTTGAAACATGAGTGTTATCTCCAGTAGGACCCGCCCTTGCTAAGCCAAAATCTGAAAGCTTTGCATTGAAATCCTACACAAATTTGTCAAAGCTCCATGAGGTATGGAGACAGATTGTAGAAATTCAAGGGCAGCATTTCTGTATTGATCAATGAGCTCAAAGTTCAAATTTGTTATCATACCGAATCAAGTAGAATGTTTGCAGCCTTCAAATCACGGTATATTACATTGGCATCCAAATTATGTAAAAAGGATAATCCCCGTGCAACATCAATGGCAATACTCATCCGTGTAGCCCAAGGAATAGGTTGAACACCTTCTGCAGAGAGAGAGAAAAAACAATTCAAAGAACTCTCCGACTAGAAAATACAAACACGCATATATAAATCATCCATGGCTGACACAGTAATTAATTATCCGTGGGCTGTGATTTGAACAAATAAAATATTATCTAGTGAAAGGAGAAATTTTCTTCTGTGAGAAAATGCCACTAAAGCTACAAAAAATAAGAAAAAAGAAAAGTAAAAGAAACAATTATTCCAAGTGCACAGTGCATCAGAAAGTTCCCTACGCTTCTGATCCCCTCTCAGTGTAGTTAAACTACTTCCGTGATATGGGTAAATGAAAATACTATAAGATGTTGCTTTTGGGTTCGACAAACAAGCCCCTTGTAATTACGTAGAGATTGTGCATGTAGTCTTCCTGGAAGAGGATTAACGTCAGTTATATCATACAGTTAGTTTCCATCTTACAGGCAACGGGTAGATTACCAAGGCAGATCCATTTAACAGGCATATAATAGAACATAGCCCATAGCTTTTTTAAAATTGCAGTTAGAAAATTTCCTTCACTAAAAAAATTGTAGATACAATTCTTTCCTTCTTTTGGACAAGCAAAAATTAGATAGAAATGTGATTGATTGCAAAAGAAACATGCTTTCAAGGTCAGCTTAGCTGGAAAAGACAAAATGAAAACTATCGGAGGAAACACTTGGTGTGGCTAAATAGATACATGGTTGCAGATCACATTTGGACTATATATGCACAATCATAGGTGGTATCAACAGAAACTTGATCCCCTGCGTGATCATTCTCAAAACCTTTTATTTTCCATAGCTTAATCATCTACTGCATTATCAAAATCCACTCTTGTAATACTTTTGTAACTTTCACATAATTCTTGTTTTCATTCAGAAGAATAAGATTAATTGATATATTTCAAGGAATCTCAAGGGAAAAAGAAAAAGCAAAGGAAATCAACTTACTTCTGAATATATGATTTTCCAAGCTTCCCTTTGGCATGAACTCATAAACTAAAAGTTTGTTCTCAGAATCTGAGCAATACCCAATGAGTTTCACAAGATTTTCATGGCGAAGCTGACCCAAGTAGTTTACTTCTGTCTGCCAGTTTCAAACAATTAAACAGAGTTTATTTCATACAACAGCATGCAAGGGCATTCAAGAGAAGATGAAATCTTAAATTCAGTCTTTAAGACACATACAAGCCATTCCCAGTGACCTTGAAAGCTTTCTGTCTTGAGCTTTTTGACAGCAACTACAATCCCAGTTCCAGGTTTGGTGGGAGCAAAAGTGTTCTCATCAATCCATCCTTTAAAGACACATCCAAACCCTCCCTCGCCAAGAAGACTATCTGGACGGAAGTTTTTGGTGGCATTCTTGAGATCATTGAAAGTGAAGGACTTGAGGTTGTTGGAGATAGATGAATCACCTTTGGATGCTACGAGAACTTTGTTCAAACTTTCATTCTGTCTGGAGAGGGTTGAATCATGTTTTGCCTTGTCAGGGGGTGTTGTCGTATCTAGATGAGAAGAGTAGAAAAAATTATAAAGCAAATAAAACATTTAGCAGTAAAACCATTAGAAGTTGCATTAAAAAAAACTTTTTGACCCATGTGCAATTCCTCTATGCAAGTCTTTTGGAATTGGAACTGATTCAAAATTCAAACAACTCATAAAAAATAGCACTAGTATGAGCTAACAAACAATACAGGAAAATTCATCATAAACAGTTATATCATGTAATCTTTGAATAACTGGTAACATAGTAACAGTCTCATATTAGTTTTTCACCTGTAACTGTTGACTAATTAAATACAACTAAAAATATTGTCTGTATACATGAAATTTGTGGAATGCTTCTAGTCAGGTTTTGGTTGACGCTAGGAAAGTGAATAAGTGAAAAGTTGACTTGAGGTGGTATGAGCAAGGACTCTGTAAATATCTTATCAAGAAATCATAAGTTCTAAATGAAGAAGTGTACAGGAAAGGAAAACTAAAACAATAACAAGTGCATCACTTTCTGGAATATGCAATGATAAGTATCTAAGATGTCAAAGCTACAAGATCAATTGTTTCAGCAGAAGTGTTCAGAAGATTAACAAGCAAAAATAGATCTCCAAGGCAGTGGCAGAACATCCAAAAGTATACGTCATTCCAACATTTAAGACCATGAAGTTAATGAGCTACTAAGAGATGAAACAACAAATTGGTCAAAAATTAAGAAGACTGAGAAAAAAGGTCAGTGATTGTTTCCAATCTTGATCGAAACTCAAACCAACTCACATTTATTTCTTAGAAGGCAAAGGATCATTCATTCTGTGTTACATTGCTCTCTTGAAACAGGAAAACTCCCTGAAATTTAGCAGGTCAGTTTCTTATGTTCAGGTCAGACTCAGAGTAAGTGAAAATCTAGTAGTCAATTGAAGTTTCCTAGTCTCCAAAAGGGAATATTAGTGTGCTTGAATATACTTATAACAGGATATTCATATATACACATATTTGCTTTCTACGTCTGGAAAATTTTATCTCGTAACAGAAATCTATAAACTCACAAGAAAAATTAAGAGTAGCCCAATCATGAGAAAATCAAGATTCATTTGCTTCAGTTCCTATTAGAAGAATGAAAGAGCAAGGAAAAAATCAATGTCTTCAAGTTTTTCAAACTAGTGCTCTCTCTCCGCAAATGGGTAATGCGTTTTGGATTTTGTTAACATGCACCCTAAGGGACATGTTAAGAAACTTAAAAAGATTGGACATTCTGTACGAAAGTGCATGCAACAAAGAATATACAATCTTTTTAAGCCTTCTTAACATGTTCCCAAAAGGCGCACGTTAACAAGACCCATGCATTTTAGATGCTACCAAACACCCTAAAATGCTGAATAACACTATGCAAGTATGTTTTACATGGACAGCCTCATCTAACAGGACTAAATTGGGTTTACATTTTTTCTTTTTTCTTTTTTTACGTAACACATCAAGAAATATTTTTTCGAGTTTTGAGTCTCTTGGGTTCAGAATTAATTCAAACTTACATAGTAGAAAAAGAAAACAAAAGAGAGGGGCAACCCACCAACAGCATGAAACTACTGCCACTACAGGGCCTGGGAGAAAAGTTAGTAGATGCTCTCGGAGAAATGCTCCGTGCCATTTATCAATTGACACCTCTCATGTTGTCTTTCAAAACGCCGACACAAAAGTGATGGACCCTATTGTCTAGACCAAAAACTATCAAATTTGCTCCAAGAACACTAAATAATTTTTCGGTCTAGAATGGTTTACACAGCCTTACCTTACCCTCACATGCAGAGAGGATGTTTCTGTGTTTTAAATCATTGACACCCAAATCACAGTGGAGCAACTTAACACTGGGTGAAGGCCCACCCCTTCTTGCCACAAGAGGCTCAGAACCCAAAAAATATAAAAATATAAAAATTCAAGCTAAAGTTTTCATGGATTGAAATGATAAAGATGGCCATGGTTACTTACTCCATGGCCAATAATAAGCTTATAACTCCACCCAAGATTTCTAAAGTTTGCTTAGAGAGTCAGAGAGAGGACTGAATATACAAGAAGTTGAAATCTCTCTCCAATTCTTCTCCGCAGAATAGATGTTACAAGTAAATTGTGGAAACCCATATCTCAAAAGGAACAAAAACTAAAATTGTCAAAACAACAAATGCAAACCACAAAAAAAGAAGAGAAATCAAAGACACCCACAAACAAACAAGCAGAATTAAATAGGAGATTCAAAATCAGAAGACAAATTTACCAAAGAATTGGCTGGAAGAAGCATGAGCACACTTGACTGGCCTGCACCAGCAATTACCCATAACTAGAAACACACTCTCTCTCTCTCTCTCTCCCCCCTAGTACATTGAATTGGGTTTCTGGGTTTTGGGTTTTTGGGGTTAAAGACTTTGGGAAGCAGAGTTGATCTTCTCGATCAGTCAAAATGTCTACGCAAATCTAGAGAGCAATTGTTTGAAAATCAATCAAATACTATACAAGTTTTGTGGTCCCACTACTACACAAACTGATATCGATATACAATGTGATGTATACAGACGAAAGACAAATATAGTATTAATTTAATGACTGACTTACAGAGAGAGCGAGCGAGAGAGGGAGAGAGAGAGAGAGCTCTGGCGATGGTCAAATCAAATGCTGACTGATTCAATCTTCTTCTATTCTATCTCATCGCAATTGATTGGGAGGTTTCGATGTTCAAATGCTGACTATAATTCCATTTTGTCCGAGCAAACGTGTTTGCTTATGTATTGAATATTAGTTTTGTATAGAGGGTCGTCCTGATTTGTGAGAAAATTTTCAAACTTGCTAACCGTTCAACGTTTGGCAAAACCCAATGCCGAAAGCTTTGCCAAAACCATTTTTTTAAAAATAAATTTAAAAACCCAAATCACACCCAGCCAGCTCCACCACTATGGAAAAATTACACCACACGGGACTCCCTTGAGACCCTGACCGTTAACCAACCGTTCGGTAAGTGGACGAAATTTTTTGAATTTAAAAAAAATAAAAAATTGGATGAAATTTGATGAGGTAATCCAATATTTTTTTATTTTATTTTGTGAAATACCATATTTATCCTTGTTTATTTTGTAAAACTTTTGGAAAAAAAAAAAAAAAAACTAGTATTATGTTCTCCCCACCCTCTCTTCTTGTAACTCATTTCTTCTCTCTCTCTCTGCTTTATTTCTCATATTCTTTCTAATAAGAGTCATACAAATATGAATGAATGAATATAAATCATAGAATTTTGTGAGACTTTTGATAGGGGACTTGGGATACATGCATGGTCACAACAGGATAATATGGTTCCTTGGTGGAAGGTTTTTTTTGGATGACCCAAATTGCACATTTTATAGAGTTTGTTGAGTATATTATTCTTGTAAAAAATAAAATTAATTGGAAATTTGCAATCTCATGAGCTGATTCTAATCATTTTTAAAAAATTATCAAAATCATATTAGCCGTTTATTTTTTAAAAAATACATATATTCTTGTCACGGAGCTACAAATGTTCAATCAATTTCATTTTTTGCAAACATGATCTACACAACAAACTATGATTTTTTTATTTTTTTAAAAAACAAGTATACTCTTGTCATTAAGCTATAAATGTTCAATCAATTTCAATTTTTTGTACGAGTAATCTACGCAACAAATTATGATTTTTTTTTAATCCCCAATTGTACATGTCTTTTGGTACACTTGAGACTCTTGTATATACTAAAATAAATATGTAATTATCGCTTCTCACAAATCTAGAGCCATAGATCAACTAAAGAAAATGTAGCCTTGTTGGCACTAAAATTCAAAATTCTCTATCGATAGGCATGTCAAAGAGCAAAAACATGAGCAATAAAGGTCCAAGAATCGTGGGCATAAAGATGGTGGTCCAGAGAGAGAGATCAAAGGCATGACACATGGCTATTCCAAGGAGAAAAGGAGCTGAAAGCAGTTGCAGCAGTTATAGATTATGGACAAATGAGAGATGCTGGCAAATGGACACGTGGCTACATTCCATGGCCATTGAAGCAAATATAAAAACTAGGAAGTCAAAGAGAAGATGACCTTCAACTAGGGATGGGCGCAGATCGGTTGCGTTTACGGAACCTCTAATCTGCCATCTATTCTCCAGATTGGCGGATTGAAGAAAATCAATCCATATATGTCCGCCAATCCGGCGAATATAGATTGAGCGGATTGGTGGATTAGCGGATGGATGGATGCGAATCGGTTTGGCGGTTTAAAAGTTTATAAATTTTTAACATAATTTAACTTGTGCACTTTCTTAAAAATAAAAATAAAAAGTATTACAGTTAATAACTTAAAAAAGTATTACAATCATTAGATGCCTCATCCAAAGAAAGAAACTTTGAAACTTTTGAATATTACAATCACTGCATGCGTCATCTACATATTACAATCACAACATGTCTCATCCACATAAAGTATTACAATTTGTGGTTCTTAAAATATAAAAACAATTCAAACCACCAAAACCATGAACAGAGCAGTAGTAGAGATTGCATGGCTCTGTATTGTTACATCTATATCTGTTTTTCAAAACAAAAACCATTATTTTTAGAGTTAGATTTAAAAACAAAAAAATATAGATAAATAATACATTTATTTTTTTTTAATTCAAAAAATATATTCAAGTTGAAAGTTCTTTTTTAAT
Source organism: Camellia granthamiana (assembly GCA_036172215.1). Taxonomy (NCBI): domain Eukaryota; kingdom Viridiplantae; phylum Streptophyta; class Magnoliopsida; order Ericales; family Theaceae; genus Camellia; species Camellia granthamiana. Next base: position 96,172,691 of record CM069915.1, read on the forward strand.
AGAATATATTCAACATAATATTTAAACTCTTTTTCAATTGAAAACACAAATAGAATATCTAAACAAATTGAAAACGCAAAATCTTATAAATTATTAGAGATGTTCGCGGTTTGGCGGTTCGGTTGCGGCCAAAGGAATCTCAAATCCGTCATCCGTCCAAAATTAGGCGGATTGGAAATAATCAATCCGCAACCGTCCGCTCATCATCACGCATCCTTCCAAAATGCGGCAAATCGGTTCAGTTTGGTCGGTTTGGGCGGATAGGTATATCCACTGCTCACCTCTACCTTCAACCCAATTCACAACACTTGTGTGACGTAGTCTTTGTAACTATGAGTAGATTAGTAATTAATCCTTGTAACCAGTACTATTGAACTCTGTCGATTGTAATGCTTGGTACTTGTGATTCTTATAATAGAAGTGTTATTAATCAGAATTTCAGTGTGTTTATTCATGTTTCTTCACATTACAACCTCTAAAGAAGTTATTGAATTTGTCAAAATATAAGACACCCACCACAGTTTCATGATTTGGTTTTTGTTTGTAAAAATTGATTGTATATGTTGGATTCACTCTGTCGATTTAATAAATTTTTGCTAACAGGCCTTTATATCAACCATTAAAGCTAAACGTCATGTTGTATTATTTAACTTCTTTCTATGCAGATTAAACTTCATTTATCATTTGTCAACCAAACTTTTGAAATACCTAAAAATAAATAAATAAATATAGTAATACAATAAAATATCAAATAGATCTAATAAAATATAAATCAAGATTATAAAACATGTATTATAAAGACTACATCTAGATTGATAAGAAGTTTATAAAAGACATTGAACTCTATTGAGGAAGGTAAGAAGCAAAGGTTTTTCCAAAGGGAAATAAATGTAAGAGGGGGTTTACCGGAGGAGATGACCCATATCACTAAACCAATTGACTTGTTTCTCACGGTTGGCTCGTTTTTCACTCAGGATTATTTACGTCATTTTATCTTTTTTGTTAATGAAATAAAGTTGTAAGGCCAAGTTTGACATCTCAAAATAAGTACATTTATTTCATCTTTTTATCTTTTTTGGATCACATCAATCAACATCTCATCTTTATTTTTTCTACACATAATACAAAAAAAATCAAAAAGTACACTTATTTAGTCTTCCCAAACTTGGCCTTAATAAGGGACATTGGTGTCATTTTTCCATATCAATGAGGCTAAATGTCATTTAGGCAAGGGGTGATTTTATTTCCATACCATAAATCTTTTCCGTATACACTACTTGCTCAGTTCACACCATACACAAATTAAAGCTTTTAATTTTATCGGAATACACACCATTAATTTTTAAATAATATTAAATTACCCCCATCTTCAACAAACCCTAACCCTAACCTTTGCCCACCGCCAATCGTCAACCACCAACCACCACCCCTCTCTTTTTCTCATCGTAGCCATTACCAGCTTCGATTGCACCTTCTTCGCCATCCCCAGGTCAGGTAACCTACCCCCTGCCATCCTCGTTGCTCTGTTGTCCCTGCATCACCATCACCGCAATCCAGATATGGAAAACCCATATCTCTTCTACCCATTGCAAGCTTGCATCATCAACACTGTGCCAACATCACCATCGTTGCACCATTGCAGTTGCCCAAATCTCTCTTATTCTTTTTCTTTTTAAACCCTAGATTTGGAAAACCCAAATCTCTCTTCCTCTCGCACGCCCGTGTGTGTTTCTTTCTTTCCTTTCTCTTTCACTATAGTAAAAGAGTGGTGGGGGATAGAGGCCGTTTGAGGTATGGGAGAGGAGATGGAGATGCGATGTTGACTAGGGAAGGAAGGGGGTCATCGAAGTATCGGAATGTGGCATCGGAGGTAGTGGATCGTTAGGGTTTAGAGGTGCAATGGTGGTGGGTCGTCAAGGATGGTGGTTATGGGGTGGTGGAGGCAACGAAAGGGTTAGGAAGTAGGCGACGACAGTAGCAATGAAGGTGATGGTGGCTGGTGTCAGTGGTGGTGGCTGGTGTGTGACGAGGGAATTTAGGGTTTTGTCCTAAAATGTAATTTCATTGAGAGGCATAATGGTAATAAAAAGAATATAGATTAGTGGTGTGAACTAAGAGTAACAGTGGTGTGTAAGTAAAATTATCCTTTGGCAATGCCCCCCAAACCCAAATTACATTGATATTTCTTGAAGTTTAGAAAAAAAATATAATAAGTCTCACAATTTTGATATAATGATATTGGTCTCTCATTCAATAAGATTATAAGAACTAGAACTATTATAGATGGTGTATAAATACAAAGATGATAAAATATATATTTATTGTAAAAAAATATGACACCATCATTTTTCTATAGGTAAATTACATTTACCTCTCCTTAAGATTGAAGAAAATACAATAAGTCTCACAATTTTGATATAATTACACTGACCTCCCTTTCAAAGAAGTAAATCAATGGATCACATTCATTGTGTATATGAACTTCATTTTCAAAGTAAATTTCAGGATAATTTTTCAGATTCCTAACATTTATGTTTCTTATTATGTGTTGATGGAGCACTTGCATTTATGCATGAGAAAACTGGGGTCTTCAATGAGGGATGTTTTGGATAGCTCATTCTTTAATGAACTTGACTACCAACTCTAAATTAGAGTCAATCTTGATTTCATGCATGCTCCTCTTAAGGATAATGATGAGGGCTCTATAAATCTCCCAATGCTCTATTTCAATACTGGCAGCATTCTTTAATTTTTTATTTTATTTTATTTTATTTTCAAAAATAGTCTCTCTACCATATTTTCTTTTCATCCTTGAAGGAGACCTTCATATCATGCACTAGAGATGACATGAAACACCATTTGATAGTCTTCATATGTATTGAGTTTTATTCTTGTTGTAGTTGGGAAACACCATTTGATTAGTCTCACTTGTCTAGCACTAGTGACAAGGTATGTTTAGAAGGTCTCTTGGATCTTAGTGGCATAGGAAATAATATCTCTTGTAGTTCCTTAAGTTTTTACATCCACATTTTGAAAAAAGAAATATTTGTCTTTCCAAATTTAGCATAGAGAAACAATAAAAACCAAACCAAATACTAGGGAGTATCGTTGTCATGAATGTTCTTATCCTTGGCCAGATGGAGGGGAGGTTGTTGAGGAATGGGTGGGAATGAAAATTTGTATTCAAACAAGAAAATAAATTTTCTTTTTCTTTTTCTTTTCTTACACAAAATTTGAAAATTTTTGCTGTCTTTTAGTAACGAAGAAATTACCAGAAATATTTTTTTTGTTAATTTTTATAATGTCTAAAAGCCAAAAACGAAAACATAATCAAACGATAGAATCCAAAGAAAGTAAAACACATAATTCCTTATCTTGGAGTAGATATTAGATATGACAGTAATACCATATAACAATATCATTAATTAATGAGAAATCTTATATTGTAGTTGTGAGGACTATTATTTGAGTTAATTAATGACAAAAGGTATCACATAATCCTATTTTTTATTTTTTTTATTAGTCGAAAACATGAGGCACAATGATGTCACCATTAAACTATGTTTATTTATTACCTTGGGTAAGAATGAGAAGGGAATAGCACATGCAACGCTAATGGCCTTGAGGGGCAATTTGTCCTCCAAAAATTGTCCATAGGAAATTCTACTTGTATCACAATTTTATTCCTTCACACCTATTTTTTCATTACACTTGTAAAAAATAAATAAAATTCTCATTACACCATTTATAATATCAAAATTAACCTTAAATTAAATCCCTTTCAAAACCCTTACAGATTTTTCTTATTTCATCTATCCCTTTTGAATTACTCTAATATTATATTCCGAATAAATTAAATTTGTCTAGTCATCTGTTATCATTTTTTTTCTTCTAAATTTATGATGAGCTCATTCAGTTATACATTACCAAACAATTTGGATTATTCTGATGTCATCTTGCCGGAACAAATTAGATTTTCTCAGCCATCTGTTGCCGCACATTTACAGATTTACTTTTCTTAAAACATCAAAAATCCATAAAAACATGAAGTGTACAAACTTTCATAAAATTTGTCAATACAAATATATTTAAATTTGTTAATACAAACATCTATAAAAACACACTAAGATGTTATCACAATCCATCTATGTTGATAGTTTCGGTAGTTACTACTTGAGGGCTGACAAACGTATGAAATTGTTCAATATAGGTAGTGTATACTTTCTCCCATCCATTAGTACATAAGTGATAAAAACAAATCCAATTATTTGCTTTCGAAGTACTGAATGACTAGAAAGTAGATAAATCTAACAAATCTCGTTTGTAATGAATTAATAACTATAGTCCATTAAATATGCACTACTAACCTTACCACAATGAATAGAAGCATAATCCTTCAAAGCAGAAAAAATAAAAATGTTAGAAAAATGAAACTGAAAATATTTAGCTGTGAATTACCGAACATGTACTTTTTGTTCAATAGTAGGTTACTAAACAAGTATTTTTTGTTCGGCAATGGGTTACCGGATATGTATTTTTTTTGTTTGGCAGTGTAATTTCGGAATATTTGATTTTGTTCACTTCCAGTGCACTAAACAAAAATCGAACATTAAAAACAAAACGAAAACATAAAAAAGTAAAAAAAAAATCACGATTTTACTTTTTTGTTAGTCCTTTATCACTATTGTATTTATCCATTACGTTATTTCATTATCAAAATACTATGATTCTCAGTTTTTGAAAGTAGATACATAATAGAGAAGAAGAAATAAGAAAAAAAAAAAAAAGAAAAAGAAATAAAGATTAAAGTATAATTGGTGTAAAGAAATAATCAAATCTATTTAATTTTTATCTTTTGTCCTTAAACATGAGTAAGAGCAATGTGAACTTATGGCATCTGCCATCAATTTTCAAGATTTACATCTATATGTGTTAAGTAAAAGTCACAGCTCACAATTACCCCAATGACTTTCTTTTCAATTCAATTTTGTGGTTTTGAAATATGGACTTTAATTGTCCCCCCGTGTTCGATTGTTTTTTCATTTTTTTTCCTTTTACTTCGCGAAAAACACAAAAAATTAAGAGCAATGCTACATACCACTAATTTATCACCACTAACTCCACCACTAGTGAGGTGGCAAGTGAAAAAAAAAAAAAAAAAAAAAAAAAACAAGGCACAAAACACATGTGACAGTGGGTGGGACCCACTGCCACATCATTAGAGCTACCACTAATTAGTAGTCTAGAGCATTTTTGAAAAATTAAGGGTGTGTTTGGTTTGATTTTAAAAGAGTGATTTTCAAAAAAAGTTTTGGAGAGAGAGTTTAAAAAAAAATTTTAGTTTGTTTGGTTGTATATTTTAAAAGTAATTTTAGAATTTGAGAATTTAGAATGATTTGATATTTTGTTATAATTGAATAGATGTGTGTAAGAAAAAAAATAATTGAGAAGGAGAGATGTGAGAGAAAAAGTGATTGATTGATGTGGAGAAGAGTGAGTGATTTTGAAAAAAATTTGAGAAAAATCTCAAACCAAACAATTTTTTAGAAATTTTTTTTCAAAACTCCTCTCTCAAAGCTAAACCAAACACACCCTAACTTTTTGATAAACTATTTACGGAGAACGGTTGTAAAAATAATATACTTCCTAAGAAAAGAAAAGAAAAAAAATTTCAAATTTTCAAAATGGAGAGTTCTCAAAACTTTATTTTCTTCCCAGAAAAATAAACAAAATAAAATCCAAACGTGATACAACCAAAACAAAAGAATATTCATAACAATAAATAAATGGACAAAAAAATATTTAAAAAACAAAAAGAAGGTAATAGAAGAAAGGAAAGAGAATTTCTATTCCCTGGAATATTAACTTCTAAACAAAAATCAAATGTTCAGATTTCAACTTTCATACAAAAATCAACTGTTCTGGTATTTAACTCTTTTGTTAATATCTGAACAATTGATTTTTATTCAAAAATTGATATCCGATATCCGAACGGCAAAATAGTGTGAACTGAAAATTTGTAGTGTACAAATAGAACCTCCTAAAAGGGAAATATAATGAAAGAAAGAAAAAAGAAGCCAGTCATTATCCTGTATCTTTCAACTTTCTATGGCAGCAGGATGCATCACTTCCTCATCCTCCGTAATCAGTGCAAGTATATGCTTCAAATCTCCCACTAAAAAACGCGGCAAAAACTGCAATTATCAAAGTTATTGACCTTCATCTGCAATTTACAATATATTGCACCCTGAGATTTGGGCTGTAATGTTCAGTGCAATGAAAACAAACATGGGCACATACATTTCCGGAACTAAAACAAAATCAAAATCAAAACAAAAACAAAAACAAAATTCAGACAACAGTTGAATAGCATAACAGAGATTGACCCAAATAACAAAAACAATAAAAAGAGTTTTGAGCAGCAGTTGTATTCACAGTATTGGTTTCTATACAGAATTTCATTTCATGTGGCCGCCAAAGAAGGTTCACCTTTTGAGGGGCTTATAGAGGACAACCGTTACGTACTTGGATTGGAACCTATGGGTTAGACCAAGAGCAACTACAGACTGAGATGCCCATCCCTTCTCTATGAAGAGGTGGTTAAGCACAACATGTTGGGCCTTTGAAGAAGAAGATGACGACGACGAAGAAGCTTCATCTGAATTTTGTGCACCAAGGATGGATAGATGTAGTTGGGGTGGAACTACAACTGGCTCCTTTGCAAAATCTTCATCTCCTGGAAAACCTTGACTGTAGCTGGAGTCTGGTGATGGTGGGGCCTCAAACTCTGCAACACCTTCAAGGTTCTCTGGTACATATCCCTGCATGAGAGAGAACAAAACATAAAGTTTGCGAAAGGGTAAGTTACACTGGCCTGCGCTAACAAATGAAGAAATTACGGTTTACCCTCGAAGTTTGTGAAAAGTACACCGACCACCCCTAAAACAACTAAGAGGCAAACAGTGTGTTAACTGGGGAGATGAAATGACCCGTTTTGGCCCTTTGAGATATCTTTATTCGTTATTGTCAAATGGAAAAACCTCACATCTGATATGAACTTGCAAAAATGCACTTCACATACACCATCCCCCTCAAATGCCTCTCCAATGCCACCTCTCTCTCTCTCTCTCTCTCTCCACACACCAAAGACCATCACAACCTCCCTCTCCTTCTCAGACTACCACTGTAGCCACTGATCGCCACTGCACTGCCACCCTCTCTCTCATTATTGCCATTGTTGCCACCGGCCAACATCAGTCCCCCAAAACCCCTTTCACTGCGCTCACTTCTTCACCATCACCGTTGGTGGCCAAAACAACATATAAACACCCACCCACGCCTCGAAGAAATTGGTATGTAAGACAATGGAATGTATATTTATATACATATAGTTAAATATTTGATGTATAGGTATAATTTTGGCCGTGGCATGTGTGTGGGGATTGGAGTGGTTTGGGTGACGGCAAGGGTTGATTTGGTGGTGGTGTGGAGTTTGGGGGTGATTTGGGTGGCGGTGATCATTGTTGTCTTGGTGGTCGTGGAGATTGGGGTTGGTTTGGGTGGCTGTTGGAGGTTGATTTGGTAGTTGTGGATTTCGGGTCGTGGTGGAGTCACTGCTACCTAGGTGGTGGAGATTAGGGTGGCCTGGGTGGTGGTGGAGTCACTGTGTATGTGAATTGCAAATCCAAACGAAATGAGAATTGTGGGCATTTTACTCAAAAATATTTTTCCTACGCATACATAGGAATTTTAAGATTTCATATGAGTGCCCTAAGGGCCAAAAAGGCAATTAAATAAATAAAATTGATGTCATTATCATATTCAGTTTTGTCATTAATAGTTCTCTAATGGCTTGGGACTAGGTTTTATGCCAATATAAATCTAAATCTCTGGGAAGCACAGTGTACCTTTTGCAAACTTCAAGGGGCTGGACCCTAAACCCTCAGGTAGTAATTGGTTCATTGGAATGAATGTGGAATGGAATGATTATCCAAATAGAATATATGAGTTTGGCTCACTAAAAAAAAGATACAAAATGCATTGCAAACGGAATCATCATTAACCATTGTAAGACAATGATAATTCTATTCTAATAAACCAAACACTACCTTGAAGATAATAGCAAAGCAGAGAGAGCAAGGAAGCAAGCTTCTCTTTGATTAGAGACCCACACATGTATACAGTTGAAATATCCTAACAATGAAAGGATGTTATCTACAGGTTAATTTAAGCTATAAGTAGAGAATAAAGTTAAAACAGAGGTAATCCCTAGTTCCATTATGTTGATGTGACAGTGCACCACTTAGTTGGTGGCTACTTGGCATACATGCAGCCTAAAAGGGGGTCCAGGAGATGCAAACACATGACATATTCTATTATGCCAGCCACTGTGCTAACCTAACTTTTTCTACAAGTTATTCGTATCAACTGTTTTCTAGGAAAAAAATAAAAAAAGAGACATTAATATGAGATTATGTACTGCTTGACTATATTGAACTCTCCCACAAAACAATTCGCCATTAAGCAGAAAGCATATGCGGTGATTGGTAGATACAAGTCCAATATACAAGGCAAGAATTGTTGCCAAATGGTTTACACAGACTTTTGGCATTGACTATATTAGGAGACTTTTGACCCTGTGGCAAAGACAAATTTCATTTGTACCCATTATTTTCTATGCAGCTAATTTGCATTGGCTATTAGAAACTAGATGTGAAGAATTCATTCCGTCATGGAAATTTGGGGAAAAAAAGTATATATAGATGTGCCACCAAGATTCTCAAATCACTCTACAATTGGAAAGGTTTGTAGGTTGAAGAAGGCCCTTTATAGATTGAAAGAGCGTCTCCAAACTTGGTTTGACAGGTTCCTTACAGCTATGCTGAGGTTTGGGTACAAGCAAAGCAATGTAGATCGCACAAAGCTTGTTGAATCAGTCAAAGACAAAATTACAGTTCTTATTGTACATGTGGATGACACATTGGTGACAAGCAATGGTATAAAATAAATGCCTCAACTCAAGGCTAGGATAGCTAAGGAATTGGATATCAAAGATCTTGGTCCTTTCATAAGGTTGAAATTGCCAAATCAGATGAGGGGGTTTTCATTTCTCCAAGGAAGTACATTATTGATCTTCTTCGCAAAACATACATGTTGAGTAGTAAAGCCAGTAGATTCACCAAATCAGGCCAATCATTTAGTGATCCTATTTTAGGAGAGGTACCAAAGTCTTATAAGGAGACTCCTATATTTGTTCCATATTTGACCAAACATTACATGTGTGGTGGGGGTTGTCACTCAATTTATGTATGATCCTCGTTCAATGCATCTAGATGCCTATACACAATTTTGTGATATCTCCAGTCAACTTCTAAGAAAAGGATCTTGTTCTCTAACCTATGGTCACTTAAGATTTGAAGCAATTACTGATGCAAATAAGGCAGGCTCAGTTGATGATAGAGGATCTACTTCAAGCTATTGTACCTTTGTAAGAGAAATTTTGTCAATCTTTGTAACAAGAAATAGAGTGATGGCTAGATCCAATGTAGATGTAGAATACAGGGTTATGGTTCATGGTAGTAGTGAGATTATGTAGCTCCACACTTCACTAGGAGATCTAGGAGTTTATTGTGGTGAACTCATGAAATTGTATTATGACAACCAAGCTGCCATTAATATTGCATATAATCTAGTTTAGTATGATCGAACCAAACATATTAAGCTTGACTGACACCTTATCAAGAGAAGCTTAATAAGGGATTAATTTGTATGCCTTTCATGAAATAAGATCAATTAGCTGATGTTTTCATTAAAGATCTTGGTAGTAAGATTTTTTACCCCACTGTTTACAAGTTGGACATGAGAGATATTTTTGCATCAACTTAAAAGGGAGGTGCAATGTGTTATGTATTTATGTTTTAATTATTTGTTGGTAGACTTACAAGTATTTGTGTACTATGGACTACTTCAATACAACTACATGGTTTTATAGAAAAGAACCCTAATTTTGGGGTGTGTATTTGCATTAACTGTACATTGCTTCTCCTTTCTATTCTTCTATTCTTCTAATGTAAATCCAACTAGTTGATAAATTCAAAGATTACTTTACACTTTGCACCTAATTTGTCACAGCCTTTACCTACTAATACCAAACCATCACCTAAGAAAATAATTACACTAGACTAGCTATACATAAATAAACTAAACTAAACCAAACCAAACCAAACCAAACCAACCCAAACTAAGCCAAGCCTTAAGTCCCATCAAATGGGTCAATTATATAAATCATTCTTCTCCACTCAACTCTATCAACAGCCATCTGGTTAGTCAAATTAAGGAGATTCATATCTCTATTTACTACACTCGCCCACGTCAATCTATGTCTGCCCCTTCCCCTAACACTTCCATCTACCGTCACTGCATCACATCTCTTCACTACTGTCTCTGTTTGTCTCTATTGTATATGATTAAACCATTTCAATCTTTTCACTCCCAACTTATCTTTTATCGATGCTACTCCTACCCATTCATGAATATACTTTTTTCTAATCTTGTCACACATCCACCTTAGCATCCTCATCTCAGCAACACTCATCTTATCTACATGTTGTTTCTTAGTTGCCTAACATGCCGTCCCATACAACATCACTGGTCTAATAGCCGTTCTATAGAATTTTTCTTTTAATCTAGTGGGTACTCGTTTATCACACAGTACCCCAAATACACTCCTCCACTTAAGCCACCCTGTTTTAATTCTATGAACCACATCCACTCCAATCTCTCCAACCGTTGTGATAATCAATCCTAAACAACGAAAATGTTTACGCTCAGGTAGTTCTTGATTCTCAATCTTCATTTTTCCTTTACTTCCATTGTGATCGTTACTAAAGAACACTCCATGTACTCTGTCTTAGTTCTGCTTATTCTAAATCCTTTAGATTCAAGTGCTTCTCTCCAAGTCTCCAACTTACTGTTAACGTCTTTTCTAATCTCATCCACTAACACGATATCATCTACGAAAAACATACACCATGGCAAAATGGGGAAAAAAAAATAACAACAAAAAGAATAAACGCATGCATGACTTTCATTATCAGGTCAGACAGGTCAATGTAACATAGACAAACATGAGATCAGTACGTACAACATCAACAATCTTTCCACCAGCTGCAAAGACAGGTAACAAGAAAGATTCAAAAAACATGGATGAAATGCAAACTCTACCAAATTGCTTAGAATTCTCAATGCTCTTATGGAACAATTACAGAAAGGGGCAAAAAAAAAAAAAAAAAAAAAAAAAAGAGGATAAAAGTATAAATATATACCTGTGACGAGATAAATGACTAAGATAAGACTAAGATAAGAATAGAGGAAAGAAATGGCTAAGAGAAAAAATTTGTTAGGTATTAGGGTAGTTATGTAATTTGTGTCTAGCTACTATTATTATAAATAGTTGTATGTAAGGGGAGAACACTATGTTTTTAGTTCAATAATATTTATGCAGCTGTTTTCTCTCTCTCATTCTTCAACTTCTTCATCTATACATTCAACATGGCATCAGAGCTACATCTTCCTCCATGAAGATTGTTCCTTTCGTTTTTTTTTCTCTTTTTTACCTGTATCAGTCATTATTTAAGATCGATTATCACAACGACTGGGAAGATTAGAGCAGATGTGGTCCATAGAATTAAGGCGGGGTAGCTTAAGTGGAAGAGTGCGTCTGGGATACTATGCAATAAACGAGTACCCACTAGATTAAAAGGAAAGTTCTATAAAACGGCTATTAGACCATCAATGTTATATGAGACAAAATGTTGCGCAACTAAAAAACATTTAGATAAGATGAGGGTTGTTAAGATGAGGATGCTAAAGTGAATATGTGGCAAGACTAGAAAAGACAGAGTTGGGAATAAGTATATTCGTGAATGGGTAAGAGTAGTACCGATAGAAGATAAGCTGAGAGAAAATAGATTGAGATGGTTTGGTCATATATAACGGAGACCTATGAAGCACGGACACCTCTCTAGAGATCGCATACAGGTGTCCAACACGTGTCGGATACGGACAAGCGTCGAACACGCTTCAGACATGTGTCAAACACATTGGAAAGAGTTGGACACGCTACGGAAACGTAAGGAACACATTGAGGAGACATTGGGGACACGCTAGGGACACGTAAGGGACACTCTAGGGACACGCTGAGTACTGTTGTTTTTTAAAAAAATTATAATTTTTATTTTTTTTACTACAATAGCATATTTAAAGTTGATAAATTTGATAAAATTAAATATTTGATATAAAATACATATTAAATATTTAAAAATATACATATAAAAAAAATATAAAAATATATGTTTTGAACATGTCCCCAAAATATCTTGTCCCGCATTTTTTGAAAATTTACATGCCCGCGTGTCCATATCGTGTCACGTGTCCGTGCTTCTTAGACAGAGACTAGTAGAGGCAGTAGTGAAGAGATGCAATACAGTGGCGGTAGAGGAAAGTACTAGGGGAAGAAGCAGACCTAGATTGACATGGGCTAGTGTAGTAAATAGAGATAGGAATCTCCTTAATTTGACTAATCAAATGACCTTTGATAGAGTTGAGTGAAGAAGAATGATTCATAAAACCGGAAAATAAAAAATAAAAAAAATATTCTAGTACGCTTGAAATTTAATGCGTTTGTACCCTATAATTTTCTTGTAATTTTTTACTTATTGTTTGATTGGTTTTTCAATTTTTTCGATTTTTCATCAAAATTGGATGATTTTTCGAAAGTCTCTACTTGAACCCTTTTTGACTAGATTTTTCCCTCCCCTTCTCTTCCTTGGGAGTCAACTGGAACCCTAAAGGGGTTTGTTGGTCATGTTTTGAGGTTTTTTGGTACCTCCTTTGAGTTTTTCTAAGTTTTGGATGGTCTGCTTCAGTTTTCTTGCTTCAAGTTGATTTGGCTACTTTGTTCTGGGGTAATTTTGCACTGTTTCAGACTCTAAAGCTGAGTTGTTGTGTTGGTTGGGTGTTTTATGGATTTGTTTGATATCCTAATTGTGTTTTTGCACCTTCTTTCTCTCATCACATGGTTGAAAGCAAGGGTCAGGTATCTAAGGACCAGGCGGAGAGTGGGCTAAGTCATGATATGACTCTTGGTGATAATCCTGCTCTCCAAATTAGTCCCATCAAGCTTAATGGTACCAATTACTAGTCTCGTTCTTGTAGTCTTGCTATTGCCGCCCATCATTTGACTGGCTATATTACCGGTAGCATCAAGCAACCTGATGCAGATGAAGCTTTGTCCACTCAATAGATTTCTGAGAATGCTTTAGTTATGACCTGGCTGATCAACTCTATGGAACCTACCATTAATCGGACTTTTCTCTTATTGGATACTGCCCACAAGATTCAGACAGTTGCAACTCAAATCTATTCTCAAAAGGGTAATGATGCATAAGCCTATAAGTCGAGAAAGAAGATTAGGACTTGGATCAGACGGATTGCTTTGTTGCGGTACACTATGCTAAGTTGAGTGGCGTGTGGCAAGAACTTGATTACTACTAGAGTTTCCAGGCTGTTTGTTCCAAATATGCCACTATGTTTTGGTAGTCCATGGAAAAGGAGCGTGTTTTTAACTTCCTTAGTAGCCTGAATTTGGAGTATGATCAAATTCACATTCACGTGTTAGGTTGCTCTCTGTTTCCCACCTTGCGTGAGGCTTATGCTCTTGTTTAGCAGGAGGAGAGTCAACGTAGTGTTATGGTGCATACCCCTATTCAGCATTGGTCTGCATTGGTTATAGCTCCTAAGTCACGTGATACCCAGCTTAGTCAGCCTCAAGTTGGTAGTAAAGGTCCCTTGGTTAATGGAGATCGGCTTAAGTGTTATTATTGTGGAAAGGACAGACTTGATAGGGAGCACTGTTGGAAGTTGCATGGTCATCCTACTTGAGGCCGTGGTCGTGGTAGTAGTACTCGTCCTCAAGCTCATGTTTCAAAGATTACTACTAGTGCCCCCGGTGATATTGGTTCTATTTCTCAGGATAAGCTCCACACTCTTAGACGTTTGATGGCTCGATTTGATTCTTCATCTACCTTAACTCCTTCTATTTCTTCCAACTTTGCTCACACAGGTATTTCTGCTAGTACATTTAATACATCTTCGTCGTCTTCTTGGATTATTGATTTCAATGCTATCGATCACACGACAAGCGCCTCTAGTCTTTTCTATTCTTATTCTCCATATTCTGGGCGAGATAAGGTTAGGGTAGCCGATGACACTTTATCCTCTATCTTCAGCTACGGTTCAGTTCATTGTTCATCTTTACAATCTCTTTCATCTGTTCTTCATGTCTCTAATTTTTCCACTTACTTTCTATTAGTAGCCTTACTATTCCTCTCAATTGCTCTGTAACCTTTTTTTCTTACTCATTGTGTCTTTTAAGAACTGGCTATAAGGAAAATGATTGGCCGTAGTGGTAGAACACAGGGTGAACTATACTTCCTAGATGTTGTTCCTCCTGCATTACCTTTGTCCTCTTAAGCTCTTCAATGCACTACCAGCTCCTCTCTTCATCTCCTTCATCAGTGGCATCGTCGTTTAGGTCATCCTTCCTTTAGTATTTTAGAGAAGCTTTTTCCTTCATTATTCGAGATTGGCCTAGGAATAATTTTATTTGTGATGCTTGTGAGCTTTCTAAGTATAAACATACTTTTTATCCTTCAATTAATAAAAGAAGTACTTTTCCTTTTATGCTTATTCATACCGATGTGTGGGGCCCTTTCCTTGTGGTTTCTACTTCTGGTTATCGGTGGTTTGTTACTTTTATTGATTGTTATTCCCCTGTGATTTGGATTTATTTACTTCGGACTAAAAATGAGATTTTCTTGTGCTTCCAAATTTTTCTTAAAATGGTATCTAATCTCTTTAATGCTATCACCAAAATTCTTTGAAGTGATAATGGTTACTAAGGGTGTGTTTGGTAACGTTTACGTTTTCAGTTTATATTTACTAAAAATTTATAAACTGGTTTTTGTTTATTTTTTGTTTATTTTTAGAAAAACATAAACTACAAACGCGTTTGGTAATTGACAAAATGTTTAAAAAAAATTTAAAATATAAAAAAGAGTGAGAAATGGCAAGTGGTGGCAAGTGGCGGCGGAAGACGGTGGTGGAAAGTGGTGACGGTGGGTGGCGGGTAGCTGGTGGTGGTGGGTGGTGGCGGGTGGGCGGCGGTGGTGGTGGGTGGATGGGTGGGTGACGGTGGCGAGTAATAGGTGGTGGTGGCAGGTAGGTGGGGGGGTGGTGGTGGCGGGGTGGGTAGGTGACGGTGGCGGGTGGTGGGTAGTGGTGGTGGTGGTAGCGGGTGGTGGGTAGTGGTGGCAGGTGGGTGGCGGATGACGGGTGGGTGGTGGGTGGTGATAGTAGGTAGGTGGGTGACGGTGGCAGGTGGTAGGTGGTAGCGAGTGGGTGGTGGTGGCGGGTGGTGGGTGGTGATGGCAGGTGGGTGATGGATGGTGGGTGGTAGCGGGTGGCGGGTGGTGGTGGTGGTGGTGGGTGGGTGGGTGACGATGGCCGGTGGTAGGTGGTAGTGGGTGGCGGGTGGTGGCGGGTGGTGGTGGTGGTGGGTGGGTGGGTGACGGTGGCAGGTGGTAAGTGGTAGTGAGTGGGTGGTGGTGGTGGTGGTGGTGGTGGCAGGTGGGTGATGGGTGGTAGATGGGTGGTGGTGGTGGGTGGTGGGTGGTAGGTGGGTGGCTGGTGGTGGATGGTGGTGGCAGGTGGGTGGTAAGTGGTGGTGGCAAGTAGGTGGCGGGTGGTGTTGGCGGCGAGCGGTGGATGGTAGTGGCGGGGTGGTGGTGGGTGGGTGGTGGTGGTGGTGACGAGTGGGTGGCAGGTAGGTGGTGGTGCGGGTGGTGGGTGGTGAGTGGTGGTGGCAGGTGGTGGTGGCAGGTGGGTGGTGAGTGGTGGTGGCAGGTGGTGGTAGGGGGTGGGTGGTGGGTGGTGGTGGTGGAAGACAGTGGTAGAAAATGGTAGCGGGTGGTGGCTTAGTGTTGGGTGATAAAAAAAAAAAAAAAAAAAAAAAAAAAAAAAAAAAAACCTCAAAACTCAAAACGGAAACACATTTTTTGTGTTTTCATTTTTTGGCCAAATTTATAAAATGAGACCACTGATTTATAAATCAAAAATTTTACCAAACAAGTTTTTATTTGAGTATTTTAAATTTTTGTAAATATAAACAGAAAACTGAAAACGTAAGTGTTACCAAACGGCACCTAAGTATGTTGATGGAGCTTTTTGGACATACCTTGAGGAGCATGACATTCTGTATTAGACTAGTTGTGTTAGCACTCCTGAGTAGAATAGAGTTGATGAACACAAGAATGGCTGCTTACTTTATTAACCATATGCCCTCTAGTATCCTTCACTTCTAAATTCCTCTTAAACTTCTTCCTATGATTTATCCCACTGCTTCTCTTCCTCCTCTAGTTTTTGGGAGTGTCTGCTTTGTTCATCTGCAACCTCGTACTCATGGGAAGCTTGATCCTAAGGCTGTTCGTTGTGTCTTTATTGGTTACTACTACTCAGAAGGGCTACAAATGCTATGACCCTCACACTCGTAAGGCGTATGCTAGTATAGATGTCACCTTCCGTGAATTTGAGTCTTTTTTTACTTGTCCTCTGCTATCTCCTCAGGGGGAGAGTGCTATGGATGATATTGCAGATGAGGCGATGTTATATCAGTATGAGTTATCCTTTTTCCTTCCTAGTTAGTGGACTGTTATTTGTGGTAAGGGGAAGCCTAAGAGTTCTACTGATGAGGAGCCTAACATCGGTGGTCGTGTGGATAGGGTTGATCTTAAGACTTATTCTCGGCATCAGAAAGAGTAGATTTCTCATGTGCCACCAAGTCAATCATCATCCCTCATGCCAGCTCTACATTCAATTTCCACTAACTCTACAAATAATGATCCTCAACCTAATTTTTCACCAGTTGTTGATAGCCCTCTTGTTAATGATTTGAGTCTTCCTATTGCTCTTAAAAAAGGGATTAGAGCATGTACTCAACACCCTATTTCTAAATTTGTGTTATATGATTCGTTATCTTCTACATATCGTGCCTTTGTTTCTTCTATGTCTTTTGTGTGTATCTTGCAGGATTGGAAAGAAGCTATCAATGATCCTATGTAAAAAGTAGCTATGGTAGAAGAGATGCAAGCTTTGAACAAGAATAACACTTGGGAATTGATTTCTCTTCCTAGTGGAAAAAAACTAGTATGGTGTAAGTGGGTGTTCACCATTAAGCAAAAAGCAAATAGGACGATTGAACGGTACAAAGCAAGACTAGTGGCCAAGGGATCCACCCAGACATATGGAATTGACTATTAAGAACTTTTTCCCCTTTAGCGAAGATGAATTCCATTCGAACTATTCTTTCATGTGCTGCTAACTTGGGATGGCCTTTACAACAACTAGATGTGAAGAACGCCTTTCTTCATGGTGATTTGGAGGAGGTATATATAGATGTACCTCTAGGATTCTCATCTCAGTCTGTAATGAAAAATTTTGTAGGTTGAAGAATGCTTTATATGGTTTGAAATAGTCTCCTCAAGCCTAGTTTGGCAGATTTCTAAGAGCTATGTTAGGGTTTTGATATAAGCAAAGCAAGGCAGATCACACCATGTTTGTCAAACACAATGCAAATAAGATAACAGTGCTTATTGTATTTGTGGATGACATAGTGGTAACAGGTAATGATGAGGAGGAAGTGATACATCTCAAGATGCAGTTAGTCAAGGAATTTGAGATTAAAGACTTGGGCCCGTTGAGATACTTTTTTAGGATTGAAGTTGCCAAGTCTGACAAAGGCATCTTTATTTTTCAAAGGAAGTACATTCTAGATCTTCTTGAGGAAATTGACATGTTGGGTTGTAATAGCTGATTCATCGATTGAGACTAATCATCATCTTTGCAGTAGTGTTGGTGATCTTGTGGAAAAGGAAAGGTAACAGAGACTTTTGAGAAGACTCATTTATCTATCCCGCACTCGTCCAGATATTGTCTATGTGGTTGGGATAGTGAGTCAGTTTGCATGATCCTTGTGCAACCCATTTGGATGCAGCATATCGCATTTTGAAGTATCTTAAATCCGCTCTTAGAAAAGGAGTTTTGTTTTCTAATTATGGTCACTTGAGGTTAAAAACATTCACAAATGCAGATTGGGCAGACTCGATAAATGACAGATGATCTACCTCCGGTTATTGTGCTTTTTTAGGGGAGAATTTAGTCACGTGATGTAGTAAGTAGGCAATGGTATCCAAATCTAGCGCTAAAGCTTAATACAGAGCTATAGCACCTGGTACATGTGAACTGATATGGCTTCAATCCTTGCTGAGTGATATAGGGCTGGAATGCAGTGAACCCACGACTCTATATTGCGACAACAAAGTTGCCAGAAGTATTGCTCACAATCCTATTCAACATGGCAGGACTAAGCATATTGAGATCGACAGACATTTCATTAAGGAGAAATTGAATAAGGGTTTGATATGCATGTCTTTTATTAAGTCTGAAGATCAATTGGTGGATGTATTTACTAAGGATCTTAGTAGTAAGGTCTTTCACCCCATCTGTTGCAAGTTGGGTATGAGAGACATCTTTGCACTTGAGAAGAGTGTTAAGTGTTAGGGTAGTTATGTAATTTGTGTCTACCTATTATTATTATAAATAGTTGTGTGTAAGGGGAGAACCCTATGTTTTTTGTTCAATAATATTTCTGCAGCTGTTTTCTCTCTCTCTCTCTCTCCCATTCTTCAACTTCTTCATCTATACATTCAACAGAATCACATTTAGCAATAACAAATTTCAAGCTATATACACATCAGGTGTTCATTAAAAGTATACTCACAGCATCCTATCAAATTTGCATGTCATAACAAACAGAAAGTACCAGGTAAGAGTAAAAAAACAAAACCTGTATTAAAAAAATAAAAATGAAAATGCTCCTCCATATCCATGATTAGAAAATTAAATATTTATTGACATGCATACCCATCCATCCATCATGTCCAAAAAAAAAAAAAAGATTGTCCTTATCTACTAAGTATTAAGTACAAAATTTATCAACTCCATTAGAATTTCTTACAAGAACCATTTCACAATGACTTCTGGAAATGTTACAAGGTTATGGGCCTACTTACATTGACATCAAGAAGATTGCAAACAAGGCCCATCTCATCAGCTACAAAAGGAAGATCTGGAATATATCTCCATTCACCATCCACGATGAACTTGTAATGGTATATACCCAATGGCAGGACCAAGAGAATGGAATGATCCTTACCGCATCTTTGCAGCTTTTTCCTGTGAGTAGATGCTATTATGAGTGCTATTTCATAATTTCACTGTATAAAGTGGTATCAGCCACATAATATATGTCAGACTTCTACCATATGCAATGAATTTTCTATCTATAATGTATTGCTCTCTATAATGTACTGATGTGTAAATCAATGTAAAAGTGACTAAAGCTCACCTTGTTGTCCAGTTGTCCCAAGATCCTTCTACAGCAATATCATTACCACCATAGTTCCATATTATCAAAGTAGGTACTCCTTGCTCAGGAGGAAGATTAGAAGTCCCCTGAGATTCATTCAGCCGCATTTGATTGAATAAGGGAGGACCATCATTCGTTTGCAAAGGAGCTATAGGAACCTAAAAATGCAACAAAAACACAAGGTGTATCAGTTGAGAAGCTAACAACTGGGAAATTGGGAATTACAGCTTTTATTATTCTAATTACTGGTTGATTAATCATTTTTACATGATTCCTAAGTCATGATTTGCAAACATGGTAGTGAAAGGTAGTTAAAAACTTCATTCCATCCAAGTCACATAACGTATGCATATTTGACAATTGCAGACAGCATAAAGATAAAGAACTCCTGATTGGAACATCATGTCCAGATCTCAACATAAGTTATATATCAATAATCACTGTAAGAACTACCATCAAACTTATAGCTCCTCCTGACAGCTCAATAACTATCAGATCTGTCATTCAACTATGAAGAATGTTTAAAACTGGAACTAAGGGAAGATTTCAAAGAGCTATCCAACCAAATCCACAAACTTTGGCTTTTGCATGACAGTTGTAAACATTACTAGCATTCATTGTATTTATATTGTTTGAAACATAAATAAGACCGACACAGATTCAAGAGTTTATTGCCTAAGT
Organism: Camellia granthamiana; assembly: GCA_036172215.1. NCBI lineage: Eukaryota > Viridiplantae > Streptophyta > Magnoliopsida > Ericales > Theaceae > Camellia > Camellia granthamiana. Next base: position 96,192,915 of record CM069915.1, read on the forward strand.
GAACAGAGTAAGACAAATGACAAACATAATGAAACAACTGTTTATATAAAGAAAGACATATAAATAAATAAATAAAAACTCGAGCAACTATGAAAGAGAAGCAACAAAGTAATGATCTGATGACTAGGCAATAAAACGATTACCAACAATGTGTAGAATTATTTTATAAAGGATATTGATTGTAGATATCAATCCATTACTCAAATGTACATATAATTAACCAAAGAAAGCATTTAATGTTGAAATTGAAATTGAACTCCTGACCAGTTTATTAATGTTGAAATTTGGGAATAACAAAAATTCCTAGAAAATTGAACCACATCTAAGATTCTACCCAGGCAAAGAAACATAAAAGTTTTGCTAATCAAATTTTTGAATATACCCATTGTGTGAAACAAGATTTTGTACTCCATAAAAGTTAAAAGCAAGATAAGGGCAGCATTTAGCTACCATTGTATATTTATGTCTAATTTGGTTAAAAAAGAGAATACTTATTCCTACATTCCAAAAATTATATGGACCAATTTCGTGTTCTCAACTAAAGACCTTTTGAAATGTTTATACTCATTAAGATCTGCTGTCTTTTTTATCTTTCTACGAATATAAATACTGTCATTTGAACCTTCAACATATAATGATAGGAAGGCTATATACTGAGAACAAAACAGAACAAATTAAAAAGTTACTTTGAAAATGACTCAATGAATTGCTAAAGCCAAATGACCAACTGGGTAAGGGGTTCATTCTTTGGAGTTTGTGAAAAACTTACTGTACTTCTCTTGATGTGTCCTTAGGATTTGTTCAAAAAATATGCTTTAATGGAATAAAATATTCATACAAAAACAACCACAACACAGAAAGGCAAGGGAATAAAAGAACAGTACTTCTGAAGCACAGTACAGTCGTGAGAGAGGAGAAGTAACTTCCATATCAAACGTGGAGATGGTTATTCAGTTTTTTTAGGTCTTCACAAATGAAATAGGTCTGCACAAATGGATTGTCAAGGGCATTTTGACATTTTAGAGTCAAATCTGATAAGCATTATTTTAAACACTTCCAACTGTAATTTTAAACGTGCTAATAAGAACCCAGCTCATGAAACATTCAACAAACTAACAAAAGAATCAACTTCGATTAGATAAACCAAAAAAACATGCTAACCAAATTAAATAAGGTCATCTTTGGTTTATTGCATTTGGGTAACTAGTGCCAAAAAAAACCAAGTTTATAATTTTATTAGTATTATTATAATGACATGCAAATCTATTATATTGACCTAATTGAGTAAGCCACCCCACGAAGTGAGAACATGCATAATCACAATGCATTTGGGCAGGAAACAGGCTCGACATTACCACGGCACCAGTATGTATCCTACATTGTTAACCTTCAGATTATTAATATCAACATTCCATTTTGGAGAGAAGTTAAATTCCACCTTACAATTGACCACCCAAAACCAAGTATATTTTGATGGGTTACAATAAAAAAAATCAAAATCTTGTTTTGATACATAGTGTTGGTTAGTTTGTAAATAGAAACATTTTGGAAACATAAGGGAAGCAAAAAAGAAACGAAATGTACGAAAATGTGAAACAAAAACTAAAGCCTGTATAAATATTTATAAAGCTCAATAATTTAATAATTAAAGATGTTGAAGTCTACACATCCCGTTACATACAGGGTATATAAATTTCAGGTAAATTCAATGTGAACCAAGAATCATCAAATTAAAGTCTCACAAATCAATGTCACCATGTACAAACGTAAATGATTCTAAATGTGCATAATGTTCTAATGCAATATGGTTTACAAATATTTTTTTTCCTTTTTTTTTTTTATCAGCAATGAAGAAAATTGTATTAAAGATTGTGTCAAGGGGACACACCCCTCACACAATTATAAATAAATAAATAAAAACAAAGAAAAGAAAAAGAAGAAGGACCATCCATTATAGAAGCCAAAAAACCATCCACACCCAAACTATTGAAAAACTTCAATATTGTGCCCTCTTGACAAAAGTGCTCTTTTAGCTTCTGATAACGATTTCCATTTGTCTCTACCAATTTTCTAATAGCATCCACATATGTGATTTCCCCTTCTGTCCATCATAGTTAACCGATCACAGAAGCCCTTTAAAATCCATTTCCTTCCTAGAGGACGTTTTCCCCCCTCCCTTTATCTTTATCTTACAAAAATGATGGAAGTCCATACAATCATAGCTCTTCACTTCCATCTTAATAGTAAAATATTAGAAATAAGGATTATATTAATATTACTAATTTACTAGTAAACAAAGGTCAATGAATATCCAAGGCATGGGAGGCTGCAAACAAGGTTAATTTTTTATTTTTAAAACAATACTAAGATTAAGGTTCAATAAAAGTCAATGAATATTAGAAACTTATAACCAAAAGGTTCAAAAGGCCATTTAGGAAAGGGGCTTTGACATCATAAAATAAAAACATAAAAAATGGAAGATTCTAGTGGTTGTAGGAATGGTAAAAAAGAAAGTAATAGTGAGAGTATTTTAAAAAATTCTATCAATAATAACAAAGAAAGAAAATGCACATTTAGCATTGTTTTTGTTTTCTATTTTTAGTTCTCAAAAACAGGAAGAAAAACAAAAACAAAAAACTTGTTTGGAAAACTGTTTCAAAAAATTAATTTAGAAACTTTTTTTGAAAATGTCCCTTTCTGAGGAACACTTAGAAATTGTTTTATGAATTTTTGAACCATATTTTTGCCCCCAAGAAAACTAGAAATATGAAAACAATGAGCATTTATGAAATTCCATTGTCATTGTTTCCAAAAATACAAAAAAAGAACACTAAAATTTTGAAAACAATACTAAAAAAGGATAGCTAACGCTTCATTTGTTTTTGCAAAAAATGTTTTCCTATGTGTGGTTCCAACCCTAAAATGGTTGGTATTGGTGGTGGCAGAGGCCGCAATGGGAATTTGGTGTGACAGGGTGGTGGGGGAAGTATGGGCACAGGTGGCTACGATGGTAATGGTGATAGTGGTAGGGCGGTGTGATGTGGTAGAGGTGTTGATAGAGTGGTATGTTGTGGTAGTGGTGGTAGGGTGGTGTGGTAGCAGCAACGATGGAGATAGTGGTGTGGTACTTGTGGCCACAGCAGCGGTGGTTATCACGACAATGGTGATGGGGTTGACTCAAGTTTACCTCATTAGGCTCGGAAAATGTTTTTAGCATTTAAAAAGTAAAAAATATTTTATGCCCAAATCAACTCCTTTTCCGTTAATCAAGAAAAACTTTTTGGTTGAGTTTCGTTTTTCATCATACCAAATACTAGAAAGTGAGAAAAATATTTTTTGCCGCAACAAACGTAGCAAAAGTGACTTAGCCATGTCCATTTTCTCTTCGCCCAATATTGTGTTAGTTTCTTAGGAAACGAAAATGTTTCCACTGTTTCAATAGAAACAAACGAAATTTTGTTCCTTGGACAATAGATGATAGACGAGCTACGTTACACGGACTCGTCAGCTTTAGTGAAGTACCTGTGTCAACACGACACGACACGACACGACACGGGTACGGAATCCGGCCAGATACGGCATGGAAGAAGTGGATACAGCATACGTAAGTCAAAAGAAATATGGCATACCTGCGATTAGGGTTACGAAAACTGCAATTAGGGCTTTGATCTTCTTCTCTCGATCTGTCTTCTTCTCTCTCTTCTCTCACTCTCGATCATTCTCTTCGTCTCTCTCTTCTCTCGCTCTCGATCATCTTCGTCTCTCTCTTCTCTCTGTTTCGATCGACTTCGTCTCTCCCTTCTTTGTTTTCTTCTCTCCCTTCTCTCTCTCTCTCTTCTTAATTGGTGTTTATCATATATAATATATAATATAAATTATATCATATATAATATAATCAGAGTAACTCCTTTTGTCTTCCAAGAAAAGGTATACTGACTCTTAAAAGTTGTCACCAACAAGCTAATAAACTTTTACTTTTTCACTTACTGGTCAAAAGTCAAAACAGCTAGTATTCATCTACCAATTATATAATAATAAATCTAATTAAATCATATATAATAAATAAATAAATAAATCTAATAAAATCTATAAAATACATCATCTATTTTTTATTTACTTTAACGTAATTTGTTATTCCTTATTTATTATATTTTTGTTATTTATAATATATATGTCAATTAAAAGTAAAAAAATAAATTATATAGATAAATTAAAAATATTATCAATAAAAGTAATACATAAGATAAAAATAATAAATATATTTAAAAAAATAACTATTTAACTTATCTGTATATAATAAATATATTTAAAAAATTAAATATTTAACATATCTTGTACCTGTTTCCCTGTTTGGATCCATATTCACGTATTTTCAATTTTTAGTTTTGAAGTGTCCGACTCCACATCCGCACCCGCACCCGATATTCGCACCCGAATCCGTGTAACGTAGTAAACCGAAAAAGAAGAATATGAAAAAGGAGAAATAACATATAAATTTATGTTTTCTTAGATACATCAAATTGCATTTTCTTTCTATTTATATTTACTTTCCCATTTCTACAAAAAAATTCAATGCAACAAAGCTTAATCCCAATTACTTATGATTATCTAAATTGACATTTCTAGTAAACTTTATGTAAAACTATTTCCTCATATATGTCTACCACAATCATTTCCTTTCTCACAATTATAACCCCCTCATTCTTTTGGGGCATTGCTTATGTTGTTTAGCACTCTCAATTAGGGTCAATCACTCCTTTGTATTGGTGCATTAGTTGGTCTACATTGCACATAGACAAACCACCTCGATCAAGTACTTTACTTTCAATTGTTGCCACTTCTAATTTACCACAAACATATTCATTACTTATTTTATCTCTTTTGTAATGCCAATGATCCACATCCAAATCCCAATTCCAACTAAGCTCATTTTCTGAACACATTTCCTAACTACTTAGCATTCTATATCATATAAAATAGTTGGCCTTCAAAATATCCATTAGAACTTTTTCCACTCAGCGAGTACTCTCCAATAACATTGCATTCTCTAAACACTTGGCTATTTTATACATCATGCTCTAAAGTAATGACCAACATCCTTCTTAATGCTCCCCTTCCCCATGCATATCAATCCAAGATTTTTAAAAATGATTTTTATTTACAACCTAGCCCATCAATTTCACTACGTTTTGCACAAGGCTATTTTGATAAGATAGTTAAAAACCACCTTTCAACTTTTGACTTATTTTAGGTCACATTATCTCTCACATTTTTTACACATGTTTTAAATAAAAATAAAAAAACCAAAAAAAGTCAAAAGTCAGCTTTTAACAATCTCCCCAAAACACCCTCCTCTTCCTAAACTTTCTCCTACACATTTTAGAAGAAGAATATGCCGATATTCAACTGCATCCCCACACACCCATGTCCTTCAAATTTCAACAGTTGCCATTATTTCCTCAACCAAAGCACTAGTACAAATACTTTTTTTATCTCATTCAAAAAAGACAAGCAAATATACTTTCCTACTATTCACCAGTTGGAACTTTTTTTTATTATCTTTACTAAGCCAATCGCGCCCTCATATCGTAGATACCATAAGTGACGTGTGTGACGCTGATTCGATCGTCTCGATAAAAGAAGAAAGTATCACAACCCTAATATTGCTTTGCTGCCAAGTGCTAACATGGACGAATCAAGAATTTGAAACAAAACCATTATTTAGCATCATCTCCAAACAGATTGATAAGCATAATAAATGAACACGGCATCGTTTGGCAACTCCAAAAAGTCAAAAGTCACTATTACATCAATCTCCCTACTCTACCTTTTTTTTTTTTTTTTTTTTTTTTGGTAGAGTAAAAAAGTTAAAAAAAATTACTAAAATAAACGATCTAACAAATCAGAAAATAAACAAAAACTAATATTTTGATCTTCGAATGATTCACATAATCAATGAATTGAAGAAGTGGAGTGAACTGAAGAGAAGAAACCTGAGGAGCGAACATGAGGGGGGATCGAAAGCGAGCGGGGCTCGCCGGAGGGGAATTGGCCATCAAATCAGGAGAAGGCAGGCGTGCAGGAGGAGGAATGGAGTTTGGCAGGTAATTGGGGCGGAATCGCAATTCACCGTTGGATCCTGTGGAGGGATCATCGGGACCGCCATTGGCTAAATCTTCTCTTCCGTTTGCATTGCCCATCCGATTTCACCAAAACAAAGCTTGCTTCTTTGCAGATCTGCTTGTCAAGAACGAACGCACGAATGTACAGAAGATAGACAACAACAAAAAAAGAAGGCTATGTATATATATATATATAGAGAGAGATGTATATATAGAGAGAGAGAGATATAGAGACAGAATGTCGTGAAGAATGAAGGTGGTGGTGGGGAGGTGGAGGTGGAGGTCGGGGGTGAAAAGGTGTGTGTAAAAGTGACGCTGGATTTTGGGTTATTTACGGGGATTGACACTGCAACGTGTCAGGCTGCCGGGAAGCGGTTTGGGGGAGGGAGAGAGAGAGAGAGAGTAGCGGATTTTTGAAGAAGAGAACACAGAGAGAAAGAGAATTGTAATCGGTTGAAATAAAATTAAAAATATATATAAAAAAATATAAAAATATAAAAAAAAAAAAGAAAGAAAGAGATAAACGTCTTGTTTTGGCTTTGTTTGGGTTTGAGTTTGAGGTTGGGTTAGATTTGGAATTATTTTAGTCATAAAAAGATAAAATATATTTTTTTTGATTTAATAAAATAAAATATCATATTTAACTTATAATTATTATATTTTTTTCTCATAAAAAGTTAAAAAAATCTTTCTTAAACGAGACTTTTTAGCTTCAGATTAAAAAAAGTTAAAAAGTCAACCCACTTTCCAAACGAACTCTTTAAGATATTATTTTTAAAATAATTTTTTAAAAAAGAGTTTAGAAAATTTAAGGTAGCGTTTGATACAATTTTTTAAATATGTTTTGATAATAGAATTGTATTTTGAGTTTGTGAGTTTTGAAATTATGATTTTAGTGTAGAAAATTTGTTTAGTTATCAGTTTTAAATTGAGCTTGAAATTATTGATGTGACATACGATATTTAATTAAAAACTTATAACTCATAACCAAACACATAATCCAAAATCTCATAAAAAAAAATTTATTTTTTTATTTAAAATATAAAAATAACAGGTGTCTACAACAAAAAAACAACGAATACTGTTTCGATCAACAGGCCGAACGTCCAAGAGGACGACCAGGTTAGTCAAATTTTCCCGCCTAAAAGAAAATTTTCAAAAATAAGTGTAGAATTATGATTTGAAAACTCAAAATAAATAACACATTGAAATCAATTGGTGGAAATGTGTTTAAAGAGTTTCTCCAAACATAGCATAAAAATTTGTTTAGTTGTATATTTTGCTTTTGTTTGGAGAAGTGGGTTGATTTTTTGACTTTTTAATTTTTGTGTTATTTTAGCCTAGGCTAAAAAGTCTCATTTAAGTTAGGTTTTTAGTTTTTTTTACTTTTGTGAGAAAAAAATGAAATAATTATAATTTAAGGCTTTGTTTGGCATGATCTAAAAAAGTTAAAAAATCAAAAAATTACTATCCTATTTAAGTCACATCATCTTATTTAAGTCACATCGTCTCTCTAACACATCACTTCAAACACAACCCATACACAACTCATATTTCATAAAAAGTCAAAAGGTGTACTTATTTAGATCATCTCAAATCACCCCTAAATATGACATTTTGTCTTATTGACTTTATAGCCTATTTTGTCTTTTTGTGACTATTTTAACATTTTAACCACATACTAAACGAAGGCTTTGAAAATAGTTTTGAAATTCTGAAGTTTGAGATGATTTAATTTTTTTTGTAATTAAATAAATGAATGTAAGAGAAAAAATAATTAAAAATAAGAGAGAGAAAGTGATTTTAGATTTTTTCTTAAAAAATTCTAACTAAACATGTTTTTGGAATTGTTTTTTCAAAAACATATTTTGAGCCACAAACTAAGCGTGCCCAAAATAATTAGAAAAAACTACAAAAATAAAATAAAATCTCAAAATTTAAATTTTAACAAAATAATTGTTAAAATTTTAAATTTATCAATTTAAATTATAACTTTATAATTTAAATTATTTATATATTTTGATTAAGTAAAAATTGAAAAAATATTTTTTAATTATTAAACTCAATATAAATAAGTATTTAAAACATTTTCTATACACCTATATTGAGTTTGATAATTAAAATATATTTTTTTGATATTTTTTATTAAACAAAAAGAATAATAAAAACTCACGTAAAGTAAAAACAAATCAAAGAATTATAAATTAAATTGATAAAATTAAAATCTCAAATTTTATTTTATTATAAGACTTAAACTTTCAAATTTTTTCAAATAATTATTTTTGCCATCTCACTATCCTATTTATTTTATTATAAGGTTCAAATTTTATAATTTCTTTTATAATTTATTCAAATAATTATTTGTACCATCTCACGGGCCTTTTCTCGCCTGTATCTTCGATCCATTTATTGTTCGGATTAGATTAACAAGTGTTTGTTTGTTTGAGAAGTGACTTTTTAATAATTTTTTTATTTTTTAGTTAAAATATAAAATCAAAGTATAAAAATTATAAAGAGGGGGTTTATATATATATATATCTTTAGATTTATTTTGAGAAGTGGGTTAAAGTCACTTTCCAACTTTTAACTCATTTCTCTCTCACAAAAAAATTAAAAAAAATAAAAAAATAATTTTTAATTACCTTCTCAAAATACTTCTAGTATGTTAGAATTACTAAAAATATGAGATTTTTATAAATTCTACAAAGATATTGGCCTATTTTGGAAAGTAGGTTAAAAGTCACTTCCTTAACCCGCTTCCCAGCTTTTAACTCACTACCATCTCTCACAACAAAAAAAAAAAATTTTAAAAGTTAAAAAGTAATTTTTAACCATCTTTCTAAAACATCCCATTGTGATGATTGGATTGTAAATCCACCTCAATGTAGGATTGCTAATCATACCTTTTGAGGATATTAAGGGGTTGTTTGGGATGACCTAAATAAGTGTACTTTTTGTCTTTTTACGAAAAAATGTGCAGAAAAGTAGAGAGGTGATGTGGTAAAAAAAGATTAAAAGATGAATTATTTTTGGGTCGCCAAACTTGGCCTAAGGATTATTTTGGAAATTAATTATTTTAATTAATTTTTAAATTTATTTTTGAAAATACATATAAAAAAATAAAAATAATAAAGTAATTAATTTTTTAATAATGATTTTTTTATCTTTTTAATTAAAATAGATTGTTCCAAATTTAGCCTAATGATTATATCATGTGATTTTTCCAACCAATTCGAACTTTAGGTAGGTCCTGCATCATTGTTAGTATAATCACATCTTTCAAAGGGGATAATAGAAAGTGCAATAATGTTTGAGATTCTTTTTGGGGTGAGTCCCACCACCCTTCGGTAATATGGATTGATGATGTATTTGTATTTTTTATTTTATTTATTTTTTCTGTTTTACTTGAATCAATCATAAGTAAGCGGGAGTTTTGGGAATAATATTTTGTAGAAGTCTGAATCATTACCGTAGAAAGTGTGTAAAAAGTTAGTAAAAAAAATTTCAAAATATGAAAAAAAAAATTAAAAATATATTGATTTTTAGTAAAAGTATATTAAAATTAATAAAAAATGGTATTATATTCTATAAATAAAATGGTATTATATTCTATAAATATTTTGATTTTTACTTATATCTTCATAGCACTGGTTAACATTTACCTTTTATATATTACATTGGGAAAGGCATAAGGAGTATCTTAAAAATATGTTAAAATATTAAAAATTATATTAATTTTAATAAAAATACATTTAATTTAGTAAAAAGTGTTTCATATTTTTGCAATTCTTTTGTCTTTTATTTGTATCAAATGAATACTTGTTAGTAATTTTTTTTTAATTTATATTTTAATTAAAAAATTAAAAAATTATTCAAAATAACATGTTATCATCTCCAACCCACTAGGCATATAATGTTTGTTAGTCAAAATGCCTAACGTGACTCATTTTTTTCAACTCCAATGCACTAGGCATATGATTAGGCATTTTGGCTCAGCTCACATTCACTAGTTACATGTAGTTAGCCTTCAACACTAGACAAAATGTATTTAATCATTAAGATTATTTCTTTCCATCTTTGTTGTGACGTGGCATTCTATAAAGTAATAGTATTTGGATGAATAGTTAAAATAAAGAGCATGATTGGAGTAAAAACATGAAATAGTTGATAGGCAAAATAAAATATATACTTTATAGTAGTATTTAGATAGGTAAAATGCCTACTCCCATTGTCCAATCCCCTCATAGGCATGACTTGAATGGATAACCAATCTAATCTTACCAACTAAATTTATTAAAAAAATTGAACCAACTAAATCTTTGGGGACAATTTAAACAAATAATTATAAATGACATGATAGTAGTGTCTAAAAGAAATAATTATAAATAAATAATAAATATTATAAATATTTAAAACTATAATTATAATTATAATATTTTTTTATAAAATTGTTATAACTTGTATAAATTATCAATGAATGATAGTGTTTTTTTTTTTTAATTATATCAAAAAAAATTATTTTTTTGATTCGGGTTATATAAACGAATCTAAACAAAAAAAAATAATAAAATTTAAACCAAAAAATTCTTCTTTTTTTTCTTTTTGTCCTTTTAGGACCTTTTTAAAAAAATTAAGGGTGTGTTTGGTTTGTATTTTGAAACATATTTTTGGAAGAAAATTTTCAAAAATATGTTTGGTTACAAATTTTTTCAAAAATATTTAAAAGTACTTCTCTCTTTCTATTACACATTAATTAATCATTTTTTTATGTCCTCTCTCTTTCTTAATTACTTTTTGAGCACTGGTACAGGGCCCGAAAGGGTTTCGAGCCAAACGGCTCGAATTTCAGAAGCAAGGAAGAAGAAGAAGAAGAAGGAGAGGAGGAAGAAGAAGAAGGAGAGGAGGAGAAGCAGAACTGGATGGGGCCCTAAAAATGGGGTTGGAGGCGGAGTGGGAGGCGGAGGCGGAGGCGGAGGTGGAGGCGGAGGCGGTGGCGGGTGGAGGTGGACGAGCGACGAGCTGCGAGATCGGCCGACGAGCTGCGAGATCGGACCAGCGACGAGCTGCGACGCCGGCCAACGAGCTGCGACGCACGCCGGCGAGCTGCTCTTCTCTCTCTCGCCTCTGCTCTTCTCTCTGTTCAACGAAGAAGACGAAGAGAAAGAAAGAGAAGGAAGAAAAGGAAGAAAAGAAAAAAAAAAAAATTCGAAGCCCAAAACGACGTCGTTTTGGGCTTCGAGCCTCAGATTTCGGGCCCTCAAACATTATTCTTACTTTTTCTCTCACACTTATCTACTCAATTACAACAAAATATCAAATCATCTAAAACTCCAAAACTCCAAAACTATTTTCAAAATATACAATCAAACAAACCAAAAAATTTCTAAAATCTCTTTTCAAAATTTTTTTAAAAAAATTATTTCAAAACGCAAATCAAACACATACTAAGAATTTTGCTTTTTCAGTAAATTTAACGGAGTAAAATCAAAGAATCTTTTTAAAAAAATTGAATTTTTTAAAAATAAAATTACTAAAAAGACAAAAAAAAAAGCAAAAAAGGCAAACCCAAAAAAACACCTAGTGATGATTTTCACAAAATTAGTACTCAGAGGAGCGTGGGGCTCGATGCACTTTACGGGGTAATAAAATACACGTGGTTTTTATATGGGTCCCACATGGAAGTCTGTTGGCGTCTGTAGCCGAATAATAGCCCACGAGTACATGACGTGGAGACAATATTAAATGTATTGGATAAGATTTTGGGCAGTATTCGTCTGGCTGTCGCTCCAACAAATTTTTTGAAAAATGAGTGGAAGCATTAATTAGTACTCCACAAATTAAGTGGCAGTGGGTTCCATCAGTAATGATATGATGATTTGATCTTGGAGTTGTATTTTTTTTTTTTATTACTTTTTTAATGCATTAGTGCTATTAGTAGTGGTGTTTTTAGTAGGATGAATCATTGTTGAAATTTTTTTTAGCTCCAGCCAATAACAATGGTCCACATCAGCGTAAATTACCACAATTAATGAACACGTGCAATATTTTTAAAATATGTGATTAAATACAATTTTTAAGTAATTCAAAATACAGTCTCGAAGGAAGAAGAAGAAGGAGAAGGAGGAGAGAATAGGGCATCATCATCAACAACAACAACAAACAGAACACATAGAGAGAGAGATAGATCTATACACATCATCGTTTTGGGTAGTTGGTTTTTTTTTTTTTTTCCTTCTCTTCCCCCCGTTTTCCTCTTTGAAACAGTCAGAAGAAGAAAATGAGGAGAAGAGAAGAAATAGAGCAGAGGGAGGGGGAAGAGAGAAGAGGAAGAGAAGATCTGCGTATACATAGATCTATGTGTGTGTACGAAACCCTTAAGCTTCGAATCCATGGCGAGACCTTTGAAACCGACGACAACAATGACACCAGCAAAGGTAAGTCGCCAGACAACAGAGTTATTTGGAAAGTAAAGAGATGAGTTTAGATTTGAGTTATTTGGGTTGAGTTTGATAGGGTTTTTGATGTGTTGGGGTTTGATAGTTTAGGGGTTTTGGAGTTTCCGTTGAATTTCCACTATTTGGGTGTGCATTGATGAACATTGTTGTTGATTTTTTTTATTGTTTACTGGAATGAGTGATGAAGTTGTGTTGTTTATTGGAATGAGTGGTGAATTTGTGAGAAAGAACAAACACAGAAGTTGAAATTACAAGTTTATTTAATCAAGAACTAACAGTTCAAACAATCAAGAGAGAAAACAAATACCAAAACAATTTCACGTTCCTTCTCACCAAAACAATTTTGCATTCCTTCTCTTCTTCTTCTACTGTCTGTTTTAGAGAGAAAAACAGGAGAGAAGAGAGAGAAAAAAAAAAAAAACGACAACGTTTTGGGTTTCGAGTCAATTTCGAGCCACCGAAGTTCGAGCTACCAATGATTATTGTTCAAAATAATAGGTCAATCCAATATACTAGTCTTATTTAAAAAGATAATAGTAATGATAGAGATCCTACAAAATATAATCCCCACAACTTTTAAAATGATCTGAATTATTCATATCTTTGTCAGACATAATTTCTAAAAAAAATTCAAACACATCAATGGTCAACACATCAGTAGAGGTCATAGAGATCCTTCTTTGTAAGGGTCCCAAATATTTTCCAAAAAAGTAAAGAATAAATTAATGATAAATTCAATCTCAAAATTGCTTGAGGCATTAGAGCATCTCCAATGGTTATTGCTATAATGTCATTGCTATTGTTATAATTTGGCAATGAATAGTGCTATTTTGCCAAATTATAGCAATGGTGCGCCAATGGGCATTTATTATTTTAGCAAATCTCAACCAATTTTCTCTCAAAGTTTGTAGGTGTTGTTTGGATATAGATTTTTTTGTGATTTTATTTTTATTTATTTTTTGTCTTTTGTAACCTTTTTTTAACTATTTGTAAAAAAAATTATATATTTATATTATTTTCGACTAGACAAATATAAAAAATGAAAAATTAGAAAAAAAATTTAAATCTAATTCATCATTATGTTATCTTTTTAATGACAGTGTCATTTAATGTCTTTTTATTATACTGAAAATTTTAAATTATACTAAAAAATAGTCAACATTATACATTGCAAAAATAATATTACATTCTTTTGTAGAGAATATTCAAAAATAAAAGTAAAAAATGAAATTTCAACACAAAATTAAAAAAAAATGACATTGCAAATAAAGCTTAACAATTACATTAAAAAAAAATGACATTGCAAAATTTAAAAATACATTATTTCATAATTATTCATCAGGAGGCAAGGGGAAATAGTAATTTGGACTGCTGACATTTGAGGACCACTTGGCGAAAATCTCATTTTTTCGCATTGTGTAATACGTTTTCATTTGAGAGTCCAAATGAAAAATGTCCGTAGTCATTATCATATATTCTTCCTTTTTCATCTCATGTTCTTGTTTTTTGATCTCAAAGTCATGTTTTTTCAACTCCTACAGTGCTTGAATCCTTTTTTCTTCACTTTTATCTTTGTTCTTTTCTTTCTCAGTAAGGTGTTGGTTAAATGTCTCCAATTGTATGCTCATTTTTTGAACTTCAGCTTCAACGACTTGATTTATCCGAAATAATTCTTTTGCAACTTTCCTATCCATAGGCCTTTTACCCTTTGTAGAGACACTGCTCTCACCAACAATTGGATTGTTACCAACACTTGGACTGGTGTCATCTTCAAAAGAAATGCAGTAATCCATAGGAGAATCGGAGGCACAATTAGGGGAAAACGGTGTACGTATCATTGACTTCACTATGTTTGTAGGTGCTACATCTTGCCACTTGATATTATTTTGTAAGATTAGCCAACAATGTTCAAAAGTAAAATGTTTGTTTTTATCTTGGTGGTATAACAGTTTTGTTTAAAGCATCTGTATCAATAAATTATTACATTAATTAATTAGTTCAATTTTAAATAAGACAAAATAAATAAACTAACATAAATAAATGAATATGAAATCTTACTATGTCAACTTGAGACATTCCACTTGGGTGTAGATTTTTGACTTGTGCCAAACACCCATGAAATTTGTTGCAACATTTCATGATTACACCCCATCAAGATGAGATTGACACTTGTATTCTTGAGTGATTATTTTGCAGCAAACAATAATTTTCAAAAATTCTTTCCCAAAAATGAGCATGGGATTACGAATTTCCAATAATTGGATCTTTAGTAATGTGACACCATGCTCTACAAATTGCCACATCCTCTTCAGTAGTGAAAGATTTTCCTCTCTTTGTTTTTGATGAACCTTCCATAGTGATTGTGTGAAAAAAACTAAAAAGAATATAATTTCGGAAGTTTATTGTGAAATCAAATTGAAATGAAGAGATGAGAAAAGAAAAATGAAATGTGCAATGGTTGCTGTGAAATAAAATTGAGATGAAGGGTTTTTATTTATAAAAATTCAAAATATTACCGTTTCAATATAATAGCTGTCACGACCCAAATCCTCCCCTATAGGTTTAGGGTCGTAATCGGCCAATAATCCTTGGATTACCAAGGCCTCTAAACAGAATAACATATAATTAGGGGCTGCGGAAACAAACATATAAAACACATTGTCCATAGATCTATGCTGACGTATATGGGACAAAATTTTAAAACTTTATATACAAATATGTGACGTCAAAAATAAAGTCGTCTTATATAGGGATGGCAATTTGAAACCGACCCGACGGGGACCCGACCCCCCGACCCCAATTGGAACGGTTTTTTTCCTGAAAAATACTCCCGACGGGCCGGGATGGTATTTGAAAATAAATCCCCGACCATTTTCGGGCCGGGGACGATGATATGTTCCACAGCCCCAGCCCCGTACCCGGTTCCCCGAAATGAAATAACCATTATACCCCTGTCTATATATATATGTTTTCCCTATTTCTTTTCTCATTTTAGGGTTAGGGGGACACTGACTGAGACACTCTCTCTTCTCTCTCTCACTTTCTCTCTTTTCTGTGCAGTCGGCGTCTTCTCCATTCTCTCTTCTTTGTGCAGTCGGCGTCGCCTCTATTCTCTCTTCTCTGTGCAGTCGGCGTCGCCTACATCCGCAGTCGGCGTCGTCTCCATCCGCAGTCGGCGTCGTCTCCCTCCGTCGCCCCACAGTCAGCGTCGTCTCTCCATCTGTTCTGTCGCCCCACGTTCTTCCTCCTCCTCCTCCGTTGCCTCCTCTGACACGACAGATATCGCCTCCCTCTCTCTCTATCTCTCTCTCTCACTGGTTTGATTTTTTATTTTTTACATTTGAGGTCAGATCTGTTAGATCTGTTGAAAATAATGTTGTTGTTGTTGATGATGATGCTGATGTTGTTGTTGATGAATTCGTGAAGAAAATATGGAGTTGATTTAATAATTGTTGTTATTGTTGATGACATTTTCTCTGTTAGATCTGTTTAATTGTTGTTGTAGTTTGAAGAAATTATGGAGCTATTTTTTTTTTTTTTTCTTTTTTTTGGTCGGGGACTTTTCGGGGTCGGGAAACCCGATCCCCGTTAAGGGGCAGGGGCGGGGGCAGTGATGAGCTCCCCGTCGGGGTCGGAACCGGGGACGGGAGGAGTTTCCACCATCGGGGATCGGGGACGGGAAGGGTGATCCCCGGCCCCGCCCTGTTGCCATTCCTAGTCTTACGTCACATTCATTACAGATGGAGCCAAAAGAAAACTGAGCCCCATACACAGATAAACAAAAGTTTGCTCATATAATAACAGAAAACAAAGTCTTAAACGTTTACAAAACATGGCTACAAGGCTTGACTTAATCCGGAACCTCCTTGTAACAACCCCGACTCATGATTAACGGTAATCCATGCTTAATTATGCCTAATAAGTAATTAAAGTGAAATTTTGCCTCGTATGTTGCCTTATTTATGTGTATATCTGCTTAACGTAGAAAGATATGTTCATGTTTCCGTTTTGGTTACGAATTGATGGCCTTATTGGCACCCGATTCAGAAATTGACTTGATTTATGAGTTATTTGGGATTTTTAGAAATTTATGGTAGGTTCAATTGGAATTTGATTCGGAACGAATTAATTAGATTAATTAATGCCCACTAGATTAGCTTTAATTAATTAACACTAAGTGTGATACCCCTGTTCCGTAGTATACTAATTGGTCCTTAACTTGAGTATGATTATGTGTTTAGCATGATTTTATTTGCCATTTTGTGAAAATATGTGGTTTTGAATTTCTATCTGTTCACCGTAGGAATATCTGTTTGAATAATCTGCTTTGGAAATTAAATTTAGGGCCTTATCGGCCACGGAACCCGAAATTGATTGCGCCATTGTGATTGGCATAATTTTTAGAGCCTACGGTGAAATTTAATTGAAAAATTGATTCGGACCAGATTAAGTTGATTAAATTGATAAATTAGTGCCCAATTGTTTATTACTATTAAATTGAATTAGTGGGGTTTGTCGAATAAAGGCACTACACTCTCTATTCTTCTCCTTTTGTTACATTTTGGCTGATCATAAACTCTAAAAAGAGAAGAGAGGGTCGGTTAGAGGGAGAGAGAGTAGGAGATTGAAGGTTTGGTCAAGAAACTTGGAGATTTTGGAAGATTACTCAAGAAATTGCTATAGATTGTGAGAATTAAAGCTCCTTGGTGAGTAACCCATGAGTTCTTGTTATAATTTTGGAAATTTAAGGTTGATTATTGATCAAGAGTAAAAGTTTAGATATAATTGAATTGGTCTTGTTGAATTGAGGGCCAATATGTGCATGCATGAAAGGAATTGTTTTGAATTTGCATGTTTGAGCTTAAAATGCATGAATCATGTAGAGTTTTGGTTAAAGCTCATGTTGTAATCACCATTTGTATCATCTAAGTTGAGAATGAGAGTGATACATCACATGCATGTACAATTTATGAGAATAGAAGCCTTGAATGCATGAATGTGTTATGATGGAAATGGGTTGGTGTCAATTTGGGACATGCATGTGTTTGATCCTTGGAATTGAGCTTCATTGTGTTGTTATTTGGTGTTTGTACCATGTTAGTACATAAATATATGAAGTTTGAGTCATAAACATGCATTTGGAACCTTTGAACATCGAATTGAAGCTCAAGAACTTGATCTGGAATTTCCAGAATTTTGATGTTCGCTCGAGCGGGGAAACCGCCGCTCGAGCGTGAATTTCGTGCTCCCAGCACTTTTTGCAGACATGGTGTCCGCTCGAGCGGGGAAGTCCATGCTCGAGCCGGGAGCTATGTAGAGAGGCCTTCCGCTCGAGCGCCAGAATGCACGATCGAGCGTAATTTTCACCTATCCAGTACTTTTGCAGGCCTCAAGGGTCTGCTCGAGCGGGGAAGTCCACGCTCGAGCGAGGACCCTGTTTTCTGAAATTTTGAAAATGCATTCTGTGTTCTGTTTTCCGTTCCCTTTCACTTCTAAACACTCTTAGGCATGCATTGAGCATTGTGATTGAATTAAAGAGATAAGAATAAAGCCTAAAGAGGAATATGTGAATTAAAGAACGGATTGAATTATTTGTGACCCATATATGTTATGTGATATGTAGGGTCAAGCTCCAGGGCAAATCCACAAGCCGATCACTGTGAGTAATATCGATATTCGAATGCTTGTGAATGTCCAATTGTTTATTCCCTTATGAGCTTTATGAGTTGCTAATTGGGATTGTGGACAAAAGTCTGACATGGATAAATGAATGGACCGAAGGTCGTTTTGATAAACATAAATGGACCAAAGGTCGTTTTGATAGAATTGAACGAACCGAAGGTCGCTTTAACATATATGAATGGACCAAAGGTCGTTTTGACATATATAAATGGACCAAAGGTCGTTTTGACGTATATGAATGGACCAAAGGTCGTTTTGACTTATATGAATGGACCGAAGGTCGTTTTGACATGAATGAGTGGGCCGAAGGCCGTTTGACAAGAATGAATAGGCTGAAGGCCGTATTGACCTAAATGGTCGGGCTGAAGGCCGTTTGACATAAATGAGTGGGCCGAAGGCCGTTTTGACATGAGTGGAAATCCGAATGGGCCAAAGGCCAGAATGTTGAAACTACAAGTCACTTGATTTGAAATTCGTATAGCTATATATATCTGTTAAATAGAAATATGAACTGGGCCCAAGGCCGTTTAGAACCTGTTGTTCTATATTGTTGTGTAACTTCTGTATTTGATATTATTCACTGGGCTATCGCTCACACTCATTCATGTGTTTGTAGGTGAGCCAAGAGAAGTCCAAACCCAACCCCAGTGAAGTCTGCCATGAACAACACGAGTTTTGGAGAGTCATCCTTGCGTCTCACGCACGAGACCCATCCTTGCCGTTTTGTTATGCATTTACGTTTTGTCTTGTTGGCAAGGACTTTGTGTATATTTGTATATAGTCTGTTATGGGTTGGCTCGGTTTAGATGATCCTGTCTGTAAAGAAGTTTATGCTACTGTACTTTTGATGTAGGTTATTAACGTATATGAGTATGGTTTGTTCGATGTGCATATAAGCACGGCTCTATGGACAAAGTTTTAAATTTTTGCTTCCGTTTGGCCCCTTTACTCTGACGAGTTATGTCTATTTTAGTCTGAGGCCGTAGGTAATCACAGGATTACTGGCTGGTTATGTCCCTAACCCATAGGGACGGGTTCGGGTCGTGACACTAAGTGAGCCTATATAAGACTCCTACATGCTCCACTCATCCTTTTGTTCATATTAACACATCCTTGAGCCTATACACACAAACCAAACATGAGCAAGAGAGAAAGAGAAAAGAGCCTTGAGCTCAATTAAGGAGATTGCTAGGAGAAAATGGAGAATTGGACTTAGAGACTCAAGAAATAAGCCTCTAGCTCTCATTTTGGAAAGTCTAGGTAAGAATTCAACCTTTAAGTTCTTTGATTGTGGCATTAAGAACATGAATTCCAAAGATTAGGGTCCGTTTGGCAAGCAAGGTTGGGGCTAAAATAGCCACAAAAGACAAAATAGGCTATTTTAGCCACAACAAACAAAACATCACATCCAACCCATAATCATTACACTCTTCTCTCACAAAAAAAGTCAAAAAAGCCAAAAAACCAAAAAGCCCTTCCCAAACTAAGCTTTTTAGCCCAGGCTAAAATAGCCAAAAAAGCCAAAAAGCCAAAAAGCCAACCCACTTCCCAAACGGAGGCTAAGTATGTGAACTTGAAATTTGAACTAGAAAGGAAGAAATTTGACTCATACCTTGCATGCATGCATAATTCCTAACATTTTGAAGTTATTTTCCAAGAATTTCCTCATGCATGTTGCTAATTCACTTTACCTTTAAGAATACATCAAGTTTCAAGCCATTTTGTGGTATTAGATCATGTTTTGGGAGTTTTGAAGTCAAGACAATTCATGCATGTCATGTTTACATCACATTCTTAAGTTTTAAGTTGAGTTTTGCACAATTGGCATGCTTTTGGGCTTTGGTTTTGTGGAATGGTTTTGAATTCTTCATGTTTTCCAAGTTCACATGTGATTCCTCAAGTTTTTGGCCCAATAAACTATAATTTGCAGCTTTGGGGTTGAATTTGAAGCTTGGAAGCAATTCTGGAAATTCTAGAATTCTGTTCCTACGCTTAAGCGAAGGAATCCACACTCAAGCGACCACTCTGTCACGACCCGCTCCCCGTACCCAAGGGTTAAGCATTGTGATGGCCAGTAACTAAGGTTACCTCTGGCCAATTCTAAAACAGATCAATAAACACAAGCGGAAGTAATATTTAAATAAGGGTACCACCAAAATAATCATCGGAGTTTCTATTTTTATTACAAAATATATTGACCAAAAAGGCCGATATTTACATAGAGAAATATCATAAAAATACTGTGTGTGTGTCTATTTCGCAGCCCCGCATCTAAGACTTTCCAAAAACTATTTCTGAATTGCATGTTTCCTGAAAATTGGTAAAAAAACTATAAGCACATGGCAGAGTGAGAAACATTATACCAAGAGTATAAGGGACACGAAATAACCATGGATCGTTAGTTAGGCCAAAACGTTTACATAAACAAATAATTTAAGTAGCAGAAATCTTTTAAGTAGCATAAACTGAAATACAGATATTATATAAAATATATAACCATAACCACGGTACAGAACAGAACAGAGGTCACAGAAGTGACAGTCAGAACAGAGGTACGGATTTAAGAGGTGGCTCGTACGGATTCTAGAGGTGGCTCCCACAATAGTGTAGCACTTAGTTCCGCACAGCACTTTGCTCCGCACAGAACAGAGGTCAATGGATCCATGACAAATAGAGGACCACAAAGTGGTCAAACAGAGGCCAATGGTTATTTAAGTCTCCCAAGGCGTGGGACTCCCGTGGTGGTACTTACAAAACATAATTGTATATAAGGTCGTAGCCAAATATTCTTTAAAATGTAAACAAACATATCCATGGGTTTCCTTTTAAGCAAATAGGGTTCAGATATAAAACCACGTAACTGAAACCTTTATAAAACATAACTTTTATTAAAAATATAACTTGTATAAAATAAATTTTGGTAAGTCAAAACATACGTAAAATACATTTTGTTGACTCAAGGTATAATATAACTCACCTTAACTTTAATACTTTACTCTTTCTTTCTACTATCAAAGACCTTTTTAGCTTCCATTATTTTTTCTTCCTTCCTTCCTCTCTTTTCTTTTCTTCTTCTTTTCCTTTTCTTCTTTCTTTTTCGCCCAATGAATCAGATCCTTCCTATTTATATACAAAGGAAAGGGTATACGTGGCCCTGTACGAATCTTCCGCGGATTCAATAATCATTATGTAAACAAAGTATGACGCAGCAGAATAAAAATTAATAAGGTCATACCTTTGTGATAAAATCTGAACTCTGAAGGATCTCGTGGGTAAATCACGTGCTTCCCGAATCTGGTCAATCAACCCAGCAGTGGGGTGATATTACAATGGTGAATATCACCCACACAAATCACAGTGCAAATGGCTTATTGATCGTTGTTTATGGGAGAGAGTCAGTATATGGGAGAAACTGTATATGGGAAAAAACAGAGATGATACGTTGTATATCTCTTAATCACCCATAACCCATATATCAGATATATAATATTATTATTATCTATCTATATCAGTTAATGGAGATAATAGCTGTATCCTGAGTGGTTATCCTAAATAGGTTTGAATTCAAATTCAAAACCCATTTGATAAGGTTCAAATTCAAATGTTAAATGGTCATGCCACATGGGCGCCCATTTCTAACACATTATATAGATTTATTCTTATCCTTAATAGATATTTAGAATAATTACCTTTTGACCCAACTTTTTAATATAATTATATAAATAATTTAATTTCTAATTAAATTATATTTTATCTTATACTAACAGAAAATTAATTATTTATTTTAATACCACACTCATTATTATTATTATTAATATTATCTATATTATTATTTATATTTTAACCCCTAACTTTTAATAATTATATTATTTTACAAAATTACGCATAATAATATATAATAAATCATATATTTTCTTAACTGAGATTGAATAATATTAATATAAATTCTATAGAATAATTAAAAATCTGGGTTGTTACAATCTTTCCTCCTTTTAAAAATTTCGTCTTCGAAATTTGTCATGTGTAAGCTATCTGCTGCGCACTCTGATAAATATATGTTAGATGATTAATCTGATAGAAAAATAGGACCTCAAAAAAAAAATTTCCAAAAATAACTCACTGTCTAGTTGTCAAAAATTAGTTTGGACCAAAATGAGAGATAATTGGTGACTTTAAAAACTTTCCACTCGTTTTGTTTACGATAAAAATAAATAAAAATGAGAACACAATAGCAGAATTATATGCAAGGATTGAAAAATTTGAGATGAACTTTTCATTGATGGGAAATAGTTTCAAAATTAGTATCTTTATAATTTGAATCCTCTTTTAAAAAGTCAAAATAAATTTTTTTTTTATTACTGAATTGAAAATTATATGTATTTAATTATATTATAATTTTGGTAGGTGCTTGAACGCGACATCCTTTGTTTCTTTTCCTTCTTTTACTGTAATAAATATAAATTATATCTAATATCCTTCACAAATTAGGCACACTAAAAAAAAATTTATTATATATATATAATCATATAAAATTATAATATAATTAAATCGACAAATAAAATATAATAATTCGGTACTAATTACCCACTATCCCACTTCTTAAATGTGCATTTGTCCTATGCTCCAATGATGATTTTTTTTTTTCTAAAAAAAATTAACCATTGCTCTGATACCACTTGTCACGACCCGCTCCCCGTACCCAAGGGTTAAGCATCGTGATGGCCAGTAACTAAGGTTACCTCCGGCTAATTCTAAAACAGATCAATAAACGCAAGCGGAAGTAATATTTAAATAAGGGTACCAAAATAATCATCGGAGTTTCTATTTTTATTACAAAATATATTGACCAAAAAGGCCGATATTTACATAGAGAAATATCATAAAAATACTGTGTGTGTGTCTATTTCACAGCCCCACATCTAAGACTTTCCAAAAGCTATTTCTGAATTGCATGTTTCCTGAAAATTGATAAAAAAAACTATAAGCACATGGCAGAGTGAGAAATATTATACCAAGAGTATAAGGAACACGAAATAACCATGGATCGTTAGTTAGGCCAAAACGTTTACATAACTCAGTTTGGTAAATAAATCATTTAAGTAGCAGAAACTGAAATACAGATATTATGTAAATAAATAATCATAACCACGGTACAGAACAGAACATGACAGAGGTCACAGAAGTGACAGTCAGAACAGAGGTACGGATTCAAGAGGTGGCTCGTACAGATTCTAGAGGTGGCTCCCATAATAGTGTAGCACTTAGTTCCACACAACACTTTGGTCCGCACATAATAGATGTACGGATTCAAGAGGTGGCTCGTACGGATTCTAGAGGTGGCTCCCACAATAGTGTAGCACTTAGTTCCGCACAGCACTTTGCTCTACACAGAACAGAGGTCAATGGATCCATGACAAACAGAGGACCATAAAATGGTCAAACAGAGGCAAATGGTTATTTAAGTCCCCCAAGGCGTGGGACTCCCGTAGTGGTACTTACAAAACATAATTGTTTATAAGGTTATAGCCAAATATTCTTTAAAATATAAACAAACATATCCATGGGTTTTCTTTTAAACAAATACGGTTCAGATATAAAACCACGTAACTGAAACCTTTATAAAACATAACTTTTATTAAAAACATAACTTGTATAAAATAGATTTTGGTAAGTCAAAACATACGTAAAATACATTTTGGTGACTCAAGTTATAATATAACTCACATTAACTTTAATACTTTACTCTTTCTTTCTACTATCAAAGACTCTTTTAGCTTCCATTATTTTTTCTTCCTTCCTTCCTCTCTTTTCTTTCTTTCTTTCTTTCTCTTTTCTTTTCTTCTTTCTTTTCCTTTTTTTCTTTCTTTTCCGCCCAATGAATCAGATCCTTCCTATTTATATACAAAGGAGAGGGTATACGTGGCCCTGTACGAATCTTCCGCGGATTCAATAATCATTATATAGATTTATTCTTATCCTTAATAGATATTTAGAATAATTACCTTTTGACCCAACTTTTTAATATAATTATATAAATAATTTAATTTCTAATTAAATTATATTTTATCTTATACTAACAGAAAATTAATTATTTATTTTAATACCACACTCATTATTATTATTATTATTATTATTATCTATATTATTATTATTTATATTTTAACCCCTAAACTTTTAATAATTATATTATTTTACAAAATTACGCATAATAATATATAATAAATCATATATTTTCATAACTGAGATTGAATAATATTAGTATAAATTCTATAGAATAATTAAAAATCTGGGTTGTTACACACTCTGAGTGCGTGCACTTCTGTTTGAGCGACCAGAAGTCCGCTCGAGCGTGAAATGCATGCTTCCAGAAGTTCTTATGTTTTGCAGACTGCTTGAGCGACAAAAGTTACGCTCGAGCGATGACATGTCTCTCACACTCGAGCGAGCATTGAGCGAAAAAAATCAAGCAACCAACACTTTTGCAAAAGTTTATAGACCGCTCGAGCAACAGATCTTGCACTCGAGCGACCACTCACATTTTGCATGTCCGCTTGAGCGTAGAAAGTTACACTTAAGTGAGGACTTTGTTTTCAGCAAGTTTTGTTAAGTGTTTTCAAGTGCATTTTTGCATCCACATTCTATCCTAGGTATTCCTAGGCCAAATTTAAGACACCATAATGAGGATAGAAGAGTAAGAACACACCAAGACAAGAAAGAACTAAGTTGATGATTCCGGGTGTGTAATTCAGTATGTATTCGTTCTATATCTGTGTAGGTCACACGCCACAAAATCTCTGAATTGCCTACTCTGTCCGTTCACTTGAAGCCATCTGTTATCTGTGAGTAATAACTTAGTAAAGTTATGTTCAAGTTAAATTATTTCTGTATATGAAATAAGATCTGTTTTATGAAATGTTATGTTCCGTACTATGAATGATTGTCCAATTTACGATAAGTATTTGTGACACAAGTATGTTATTTGTTCCCGGTCCGAAGTTTTTTTTATGAAACTAACAAGTTATCTGCACCTGGCTGGAGGTTCCTTTATGGAACTGACAAGTTATCCGTTCCCAGTCCGGAGGTTCCTTTATGGAACTGACAAGTTATCCGTACCCGGCCAGAGGTTCCTCTATGGAATTGACAAGTATGATCTTTGACACTCTGTATATGATCTGTTAGCGCTAACAAATGAACTATGTATGATCAAGCATGAATTCTGATTTCTGTCAATGACTCAAACAAGAATACGAATATGAATATATTTTGTGTACAGACTTAGTTATGGGACATCATTCATTTAACCCCTTTGCTCTATTATTATTCATTGGGATCTCGCTTATTATTTATCTTATGTATGTAAGTGATCAGGCACGTGACTAGGTTCACAGTTGAGGACCTGGCGTCTCAGTTTTTGTCAGCCAACCTTCGTGCCTCCCGAGGAGGTTCTGGATCAAGTCAAGTTTAGTGGCTATTTTTGTGAATGCATTAAGCTTTGTTTTCTTTCAGTTTCAGATAAGATTTTTATTAGTATGTATATGGGGTAACATGTAAATACTGCATCTTTTGACGTCACTCGTAAGTTTATAAAAAGGGTGGCTGACACACCAAAACTCCAGGCAGCAACTTAGGCCTGGTTACCTACATACATAATATAAACAATGAGCGGGAGCTCAGTGAATAATAACAAAGTAAAGGGTTAAATGAATAATGTCCCACCAGATCCAGAAAAATAGAACAGATTCATATTCACATTCTTGTTTGAATCATATATAGAAATTAGAATTCATGCTTGTTCATATGTGATATATCCATTAGCGCAATAGATCAAATACAGAGCTTTAAGGGTCATACTTGTTAGTTTCACAAAGGAACCTCCGGTGCTAGGAATAGATAACATACTTGTCAGTTCCATAAAGGAACCTCCAATACTGAGAATAAATAACATACTTGTCAGGTCCATAAAGGAACCTCTGGTACTGGGAACAGATAACATACTTGTCAGTTCCAAAAAGGAATCTCCAGTACTGGAAACAGATAACATACTTGTCAATTCCATAAAGGAACCTCTAGTACTGGGAATAGATAGCATACTTGTCAGTTCCATAAAAAACTTCCAGTACCGGGTACAGATAACATACCTCAGCCATGGAATTGCTGCCATGAATACTTTTCAATATATGAACTATCATTCATTGATACAGAATATAGCATTTCATAAAAACAGATCATTTCTTGTCATATTATATAGGAAAATACTTAAACGTGAACATAGCTTTACAAAGTTATTACTCACAGATGGCGCCAAAGCAAACAACAGAGCAGACAAATCAGGTAACTCGCGGTGTGTGACCTACACAGATACAGAATAAATACGTACTGAATTACACACCCAGAATTATTAACTTAGTTCTTTCTTCTTAGATGTGTTTCTACTTCTTATCCTCATTATTATGTCTTAACTAGGGCTTAGGAATGCCTAGGATGCAATGAGGATGCCAAAACATGTTATTTAACACTTAGACAAATTTGCTGAAAATAGGAGTCTCGCTCGAGCGCAACTTCTCTCGCTCGAGCGGACGTCCAAATATGTGAGTGGTCGCTCAAGCGTAACTTCCTTCGCGCGAACGGTCTGTAAACTTTGTAAAAGTACTGGTTGTGTGAATTTTCCACTCAATGGCCGCTTGAGCTTATGACTGAAGTCTTCGCTCGAGCGCAACTCTTGTCGCTCGAGTGGTTTGCAAAGATAGGAAACTTCTAGAAACATGAATTTCACGCTCGAGCCAACTATTTGTCGCTCGAGCGGGAGTGCAAAACACAGAGTGGTCACTCGAGTGCAGGATCTGTCACTTCAGCGGTGAGGTCGAATTCTGGAATTTCTAAATTCACCTCCAAACTTCAAAACTCATCTTTAACCTTTCAAAACACATCTTTAACCTTTCAAAACACATCTTTTGGGCCCAAAACTTGAGAAAACAAGTCTAAACTTGGAAAACATAAAGAATCAAAGATCATTTCATGAAATCAAGGCCCGTAAACATGTTAATTATACAAACTCAAGCTTGAAATGTGAAAATATAACATGAACATTGACGTGCACGAAATGATTTGAGCTCCAAGTTTCCAAATCATGAGCAAATGAGATGTTTAGGTAAAAAATACGTTGAATTCTTTGAATTAAACCAAAATATGGACATGCATGTGAAAGTTCTTTAACTCCAACTCCAAATGCAAGAGAATTTGCATGTATGTATGGTAACCTTCTTAATTCTCCTTTCCTAGCTCAATTCTTGTTCTAAGTTCTTTTGAATTCATGTAATAAATCTCAATTACACAAGTAAAGGCTTAAATCCTTACCTCACTCTTGATTTAAGCTCTAGGTTGCTATATCTTTAAGCTTCCAAGCCAATTCCCTTAATTCCCTAGCAAATCTCCTAATTAAATTCAATTCCTCCCTTTCTCACGTGTGTAGGCTTAAAATGATGAAGAGATGATGACTCAAAGTGGTGTAATAGCCTTATATAGGCTTGATTAGGGAGTTTAATTAATTAGGCTTACCACTAATCAATTGAGCATTATTCAATTCTAATTAATTCATTCTGAATCGAATTTCAATTAAACTTACTATAAAATTATAAAAATTCCACATAACACAAATACCAAATCAATTTCCTAATCGGATGCCGATAAGGCCTTCAATTCACAAACCAAAATAGAGACACAAATAGATATTTCTACGAGAGACAAATAGAAACACCAATAATGCAATGCACATGTAATTAATTCAGAATTTTATCTTAATTACTCATTGGGCATAACTAGTCATGGTTTATCGGCTAATCATAGGTCGGGGTTATTACAATAGCCGTTTGAAGAGATGACCGTTTGACACAAGGTGGTGTTTGGTTGTTTGTTTTTTTTTTTTTAGCCAAATAGAGCACAACGGCTCTATTTGGTTTTATCATCACCGTTTACGTGTTGGTTATCAACGGTTGAGATGATTTGTGTGGAATCATCCAACCTTTTATTCCTTTCCCTCTTACTGTGGCTTGCACCATTTCGTCATCCCCTTTCTTAGTCTCCGTCTCTCTCTCTCTCTCTCAGATATCATGTCTCTTCTCCCTCTATCACATAAAGTCTCTCTCTCTCTCTCTCTCCATTACCGAAAGTCTCTGTCTCTCTCTAAAAGTCTACATCTCCCTCTCAGTCTCTGTCTCTCTCACTCTCAGATATCATGTCTTTTCTCCCTCCATCACCGAAAGTCTCTCTCCCTCTATTACCGAAAGTCTTTGTCTCTCTCTGAAAGTCTCTATCTCCCTCTCACTCTTCCTCTTACTCTCACACTCTCTCCAAAGACCCACCAAGCTTTTCTCCTCCATCTCCGTCTCAATCTCTCTCTCTTTCTCTCCCTGAAAGCCTCTATCACCGAAGATCAGTATATTATAACATTCCTTCAACCTATTTCAGTAGATCAGTAGATCAGAACATTCCTTCAACTGCATTGAGGTTCAATTTATTTCCTTAAATCTAGGTATTTATTGTTTAAAACCTGCTTCAAATTTATTGATTTTTTTTTCTTCAATTGATCGGTTTCAGATTTAAAAAAATTATGCTTCAGATTTATTATTATTTTTTGATTGATCTGTTTCAGATTTTTTTTCAACTGATCTGTTTGTGTGATTTTGGAAATTTGATATGTTAGTGTGATTTTGGAAATTTGATCCGTTTGTGTGATTTTGGAAATTTGGAAATTATTGGATGAATATTGTTTGGAAATTTGATCGGTTGGTTGAAACTGACTTGGCAACTTTGGCAGCTGCCAAAACTTGTGCCATATTTGACACAAGCTTTGGCAAAGATAGCAGCTGCTAAAAGTTGCCATTGGATGTGCCTTTCTATCAACTGATGCCATAATTTGGCAATAGCAGCTCCAATGGCACACCATTGAAGATGCTCTTAGCTCTTAGGTTCATGTATCTTTCTTTCTTTTTTTGGGTAAGAAGTACATTTTTTTTTTTTTTTTGTAAAGTATTGTGGTAAGAAATATTTATATATTTTTGAAGATATTTTATTTTCAATTTTGTCATTTATCTACCTGTTTGAATTTTTTTTATCTGTTCTTATCCTATCTATTCTATTTGTATCTATCTATCAAATAATTTTCTATCTGTTTAAATTTGTATTTATTTGTCAAAATTATTTTAATATTTTCTAATTCATCTATTAAAATTTATCAAACTTTATTTTTTCTATATGTCAAAATTCAGTAGAGATTATTTTTCTTATTTGTTCATTGTTTTTTATTTTTTCTAATTTTTATTTTTTTCCCATCTATTGAACTTATCTGTTTAGATTTTTTTTTCATTGGTTAAAATAACAATTTAATTTTTGTATTTATTGGAACATGTCTGATTTGTTGAAACAATTCCACTCTTTTGTTTTATTTGTTAAACGACTCTCTCTACTTTCTCAAACCACCGCCACCGCCACTGAAGAACACACCCATGACTACCCCACTACCGCCACCTGTTGCATCTATCAATCACAAACAAATTCATTCAATTCTCTCTCCAAAATCATCCAAAACACATGTATATATAGATATGGGAAATTATTTAATAATCTCAAAACTCCACGTGATCATACTCCAAATCAATCACCAATTATTTAGTTTGTAATATTATTTTCTCATCCCAACATAAATCGTGGGCTCTTATCACTTTCTATCAATCAAAACCTTATGAAGCACCATATGTCCATATTTCGGAAATACTGAATAATCACCCATATAGAGAGAGTGAGATTCAGTGTTGATGTTTGTACAAAACGCCTTCGTATCTCATTTCGCTCTTAGATGTCAAGCTAGTCAAGTTACCGATGTAAGAATCAGCAAATGAACTAGATCTAGAACTCTCTATCGCCATAGTTGTAGCAGCAACGAAGATCAAACGAAAAATCTAAGAAACATCTACATCTAAACTTCTTCACTAAAATCGCTCTCGCTCTCCGTTGCTGATCTTGCTTGCCGCTACTCTTTATCAGCAGATCTTGATTGTCGGATGCCTCTTCGTTTCGACCAACTCGACTGTGGTGGCGATAGAGGGAAGCAAGCCTGTCATCGTCACCAACTCTGAGGGGCAACGAACAATGCTGTCTGTGGTGGCGTAGACGAAGGTTAGAGATTTGCTTGTAGGTCAGATTACTAAGAGGCAAGTTGTAGTGAACTCTTAGAACACTTTCTTCTCTGTGAAGAGCTTTATTGGGAGGAAACTGTTAGAGGTCGATGAAGAGGCTAAGCAAGTTTCGTACACTGTAGTTCACGATAAGGAGCATTTGGTTATGCCGCTAGTGTCCAAGCTGTGAGGTGAGGCGGCCAGAGCCGCGGGGGGAGAGAGAGAGAGAGAGAGAGAGAGAAAATGGGTTTGATCCGTGAACTTATTAAAGAGATAGAGAGAAAAGAATGAGAGATAGGAAAGTGGGTTTGATTTTAACAGATAATACGCGTGAATCCAATGAAAAGAGTTTGAAGAGAGAAAAAGAGGGAAAATTATTAAATATTCCGGACAATCACCCAACATAATATCCTATTTATCCATCTTCTCTACCAATCATAATATTATAAAATATCACGTTTCTATGTTTCAGGATTACTAATAATTACTCGCAAATGAGAAGTGGTTGGTTTGATCATTTTGTTAAAGTATGTCCTTATGGACTTAATAGTTTAGTGTGTGGACCTTTGAATAAAAGAAATTTAAATTTAGACTTATAAACTGAGTTCCCAAAGATAAATGCTAACAAGTGCCCTTTAGGCATTGTTTAATATTAGAAAGTGTGTAAATGAAGTTTTAAAAATATGTAAAAATATTAAAAAATGTATCGCTTTTAATAAAAGTGTATTAAATTTAGTAAAAAGTGTCTAATATTCTTTAATTTTTTGTTTTTTACTTGTATTCTAAGGATACTTGTTAACAAGATTCATTTAAAAATAGGGTTTGTATTATCTTAAGTTGGCCATCTAAATTTCAAACTGTGTTTAGGCTGCATAGGCCCATTTTGGGGCCGACTTAGTGATCCAAATCGTTCACATTTTAGTATTTGTTGAGTAGAATATTCAAGTAAAAATTTAAAATAATTGATTATCAATAGTTATATATTTAAATCACATTTATATTATAAAAAATGGATGGCAACTCTTAAAATTATAATTGTTGTTCATTTTCTAAAACAAATGTGATTCAGGCATAGAACCTACCGATATTCAACCTTTTACATGGAATATTCTACTCTGCATATGAATCTCGAAAAACAAACTATTCAAATCACCGAGATCGACCCCCAAAATAGGCCCACCAAGCTCAAATCCCTTAAAAATATTTCATGCTTAAAATTTTAATAATAAATTTATCATTATAAAAATATTTAAGAAAATTAAAAAAAAAAATCAGAGTAACTTTTGTAACAAAATAAATTCCACATTTTTAGTTATTTCAAATGTAAATCCTAATTTTTTGATTTATTTTCAATCTAAATAAGTTGTCTATTTTTGTTAAGTAAAATTGATCCAAAAAATAATATTTTAGTTGTCAAACTCAAAAAAAAATAGTATTTTAGATATTTTATATATACTTTCATTGAGTATAATGACTAAAATATTATTGTTTTCATTGATTTACTTAACAAAAGATAGGCGAATAATTTAGATTGAAAATAAATTAAAAGAAAATTGATAAAATTTAAAACTCATAATTTATTTTGTTACAAAGGTTAAAGTCTGAGGTTTTTGTTTTTGTTTTTGTTTTTGTTTTGTTTTTTTGTAATTTCTCCAAAATGCTTTTTAAAAAAATACAATTCAATTAGTTGTATTTTTCAGATTGTATTTTAATACAAACTACGACAAATAAATTAAAAATACATAAAAACTCACAAATAAAAGTCAAAATGTCTTAATTATTTATTATTTTAATAAAAAATTTAATAATATTACCTATACCAATGATCATTCAATAAACACAATCAAAATAATTAACAAATACGTGAAATATCTCATTCAAGACTTAGGGGAAAATAATTTCAATTCACCTACTAATAATTATCCCTACTTATTTAAAAAGAACATGAACTCACTTATGGATTCCACAATTTTGAATCAATAAAAAACTGTTCTTTGTTCACATACTTTAACTTTGTATGATTAACATTTGACTCGATGAGTTAGTAAAAAATATCATTATCGTGACTTGATTAAAACATTAGAATTAAGGGCAAGTTAAAGCAATAGCCCCTATAGTTTATCCGTGGTATCATTTTGGTTCTTGTACTTCTAATTGCATCAATTTTGCCCTTACAATTTAGTTTTTGGCTCTATGTGGTCCAATAGTTAACCGCCATTGACTTTTTGAACAGAAACTCTACGCATGCCGTACGCATGGGACTTGCAATCAAAATCATTTATAAACTAGAAAAATTTAACCATAAATCTCATATGGGGCAATGCTGATCTATTTAGTTCTAAGAATTTTCTTATAAATCAATTAGTCCTTTTTATTTTCAAAAGTAGTATTTATTTAATTTGGTACCATTTGACTTTAAGTAAATGCTTTTTTATTATTTATTTTTTTAATTTTCTAATTCATTTTTAGGATGAGAATGGAAATGTGAGGTGTGGAAGATTCTTTTTGGAGGAATTATTGGCTGAAGTGTTAGTTGTTGAGCGTGAAAATCTACATTTCTATATTGTTGTTTTTGTGACAACTCTCACCTCTGATTACTGCTAAACTGTGACTGAACATGATAAGTAACTGATTAGGATGAAATCCTAAACTGATTGCATGAGTATGTTGCTTGATTGCATTTCTATCTGTTTATCAATTGATTGATCTGTTCATGTTTTAAGTTTTGAACTGCAAATTGAAGGCCTTATCGGCGGCCGATTCTGAATTTGATTGTTATTTTATGCTAATTAGGGTTTATGTAATTTTATGGTAGATTTAATTGAAATTTGATTTGGTGTGATTAAATTAGATTAAATAAAGCTAAATCGCATTGGTTCAAGTTATTTACGAAATTATCATTGAGTGGATTGACTCAAAAACCCACCCTTATTATGCCTTATACATTTTTTATGCATCATCTTCATTTCCTCTAGAGACCAAAAACGTGAGAGAGAGCTAGAGAGTTGGAAGAAATTGAGTTCACCTAGATTGACTTGGAAAATTAGAAGACTTGAAGAGAGATTGCATATTTGAGCCTCTTTACTTGAAATTCAAGACCTAAGGTAGAGATTTCATCCTCTCATTTGTGAATTTGAGTTGTATCTAGCATGGTTCATGGTAATTTAGAGTTTAAAGTCAAGAATTGGTTTAAAGAGTTGAATTTGAGAGTGAATTCATGCATGCATGTACATATTCTTGAGTTTTGAGGTCTTTTCCATGAAATTTGCTACATGCATGTTCATATTTTGATTATAGTTCAAGAATTCATCATGTTTTTGGAAGGATTGAGTTATTTGACCATGTATTTGAAGCTTTGAATTTAATTGAATACATGCATGTTGTGTTTGAGCTTTGTTCTTGAAGTTTATTTGAAAATGGTGTTCAATTGACTCATCATTGGGCTTTGATTTCTCAAATTGATCTTCAAAACATGTTATATTATGGGCTTAAAGTGTTTTTCCAGAAAATTGGCCCAAAAGGATCGAATTTGAGGCTTTTAAAGTTGAGTTTTGTGCTTGGGGATGAATCTGGAAATTCTAGATTTTGGACCCACGCTCGAGCGTAGGAATTAACGCTCGAGTGTACCCTCTGAGTCGTGCACTTCAGCTCGAGCGAGGAAAGTCGCGCTCGAGCGTGAAATGCATACGCCCAAAAGTTCTTGTGTTTTACAGTCTACTCGAGCGAGAGAGTTCATGCTCGAGCGAGGACTTGAGTCTCACGCTCGAGCGGAGGTTGAGCGTCCGTCGAGCGTGAATTGCATGCATCCAGTACTTTTCATGAAGTTTACAGTCCGCTCGAGCGGAGGAAGTCATGCTCGAGCGGATATCCTTTGTCTGCATGTCCGCTCGAGCGTAGAGAGACACACTCGAGCGAGACCCTTGTTTTCTGAAAATTTTGAAAAGTGTTTTAAAGTGCATCTTTGCATCCTCTTTCCATCCTAGGCATTCCTAGACCATGTTTAAGGCATCTTAATGAGGATATTGATGTAGAACCACATCGAGTCAAGATAGGGACTAAGTTGTTGATTCCCAAGTGTATGACTTAGTGTGTGTTCGTTCTGTAACTGTGTAGGGTTGGCATCCGAGGATGCTCATTAGCTGCTTATAGCCCAGTGCTCTGTGAGTAATAATATTGTAAAGATATGTTCAATTATGATTATTTTTCTAAATGATCAACTGTTCTGCTTACTGAAACGTTATTGTTTAATGAATGAATGTTTGTCCTATTTGTAAACTGTAATCGTGGCATCCATTGCAATTTACTATTACTGCTACTGTCATAGAGATCTCTGTCGGTTCCCATGTTTGGAACCACTACTGTTTACTGTTATGATAGCCATCAACTGACTGCTCGGTCTATTAAGACCTACTATACTGTTTTGCTATGAGATGCACCACATATGACTGTTATGGTTTCTAAGTGATTGATATAACTATTTATTTACTGAAAGGACATTCATTCTTAACTCTTTACACAACTGTTATTCCCTGGGTTTTAGCTCACTGTTTATATATATATGTAAGTGTCCAGGCACCGGACCGGAGCTAGGAGCGTCGGGTTAGCTCTTGTTTTGTCAAACCAACCATCGTGTCTCACATCGAGGTTCCAAGTGCTGCCAAGCCAAGGCTGTGTTGGGGTGTTTTAGATCCACCCCCTTTTTGTCTCTGCTTTGTATTGACTGTTTAAGACTTGCATAGTACCATTATGGTAGGGATTTGGTCCCTAACCTGAATGTCTGTATATGATGTATGTATATACTGTTTTGGTTTTGAATGTGAATATGTTCGGAAAAGTCTTCTTGCATTCAGATTGTCACAGCTCATTGGATATCTTTTATTTACTGTTTTGGCTTCCGCCAGCCCCTTTACTCTGTATTACTGTATTTACTGTTAAGCAGGCCTTCGGTAATCACGGATTACTGACCGGTTACGGTGCTAAACCCATAGGGGCGGGTTTGGGTCGTGACAATTTCCTAGTGTTACATTGGAGTGTTACATTAGAGTGCTACATTTGGAAAAAGTACATTAGGGAGTTTTTGTGTGTTACATTGATTGAAGTGTTTCATTTAGAAAAATACACTAATGAGTTTTTTTAGAATATTACCTTGTTACTTTGAAAAAAGTACATTAACGAATTTTTTAATGTGTTACATTAGAGTGTTATGTTTGAAAAAAGTACACTAAAGAGTTTTTGTGTTATATTGATTGAAATGTTACGTTTGAAAAAAATACACTAAGATTTTTTTATAGAATATTACGTTATTACATTTAAGAAAAGTATATTAAAGAGTTTTTAAGTGTTAAGTGTTACATTGATTAGAGTGTTACGTTTAGAAAAAGTACACTAAGAAGTTTTTTAGTATGTTACATTAAGTGTTACGTTTGGGTAAGAAGTTTTTGTGTGTTACATTGATTAGAGTGTTACGTTTAAAAAAATTAGACTAAGGCCACGTTTGGAAACATGCTATTTTAGTAACTTTTTTACTTTTTGGTTAAAATATGAGGTAAAAAAATTAAGCCTCCGTTTGGAAAGTGGGTTGGCTTTTTGGCTTTTTTGGCTATTTTAGCCTGGGGCTAAAAAGCCTGGTTTGGGAAGGGCTTTTTGACTTTTTTGGCTTTTTGGTTTTTTGGTGAGGTGTCCATATGTAATATTACTAAACTGCCCCTGGTATTAAATTTTATTTTTATTTCGGCGGCTGTCCTGACGGTGACGTCACCAACCCAGCCTAAGTTTTTTTTTTTTTTTTTCCAATGGTTTTTTCATGTGGTTTTTATTTTTATTCTAATTTTAATTTTAATTTTTTTTCATTTTCTGTAAAATGATAAAAAGTGAGATTTTATTTTATTGTCCCGTGTATTTTAGATAATTTAATTTTAATTTAATTTAATTTTATTTTAAATATTTAAATAATATTTAATTTTATTTAAATAATCTAAAATTTTAAATCGTAAAAATTTAAATAATTTAAATATTCAAAAATTTTAAATAATTTAAAATGTTAATATTTTAATTTAAAAACAACTCTACACTCAAATCGTAACTAAACACATAAAACAAAACTTAATTAAGAAATTATTTTTAAAACTCATAACCAAACACATAATTTGAAACTCCATATTACTTTCATAACTTTACACTCAAATTATAACCAAATACATAACAAAAAAATTAAAATATTTAAAAATATTTTTATAAAATAGAGTTTGAATTTTTTTTATAAAAAATTATAAAATTTAAAAAATTCAAATTGTAATATTTTGAAATTAAAATATTTAAAAATATTAAAAAACGTTTTCCTTTTTGTTGTTGACATGACTTGGCTAGTTGAGGTAATACTTTAGTGCAGCTGAGTAGGACACGTGGACGGTAGTGGCTAATTGATTCAACATTTCCAACGTGGGGCATTTTGGTAATTTAACCCCTTGTTGTATGTGAGCTACCATTCAAATGGGAGCTTCTATTTGCACATCCCTCATCCTCTTTTTACACACACTAAATAAAAATTATTTTTATTTTAATTTTATTTTTAAGTGAAATTACTATTTTGAACATAAAATAAACACATTCGAAAGTTGATTGTCGAAAAATTGAAAAACATTCGGAACTCAACTTCTCCGAACAAGTTATTTAGTTTCGGAAATCAACTTCCGAACCAATTGTTTATTTTCGGAAATCAACTTCCGAACCAATAAAAGATGTGTAAAGAGGGGAAGGTGTGTGTGCAAATAGAAGCTCCCCATTCAAATGAAGGCTGATTCATATTTTGTCGCCTTGTCGCTAATTTAGCCAATTTTGTCGTGTTTGGCTAAATTAGCCCACAATCGGCTTCCCAAATGTACCCTAAGTATGTTTGGAATGACTTTTTAGTTTTTTATGAAAAGATGTGCAAAAAAATAGAAAAAAAAATAAAATTTTTGACTTTCTGGTATAGGTTATAGGTTTTTTAATTTTTTTTAATAACCTTTTGGTTTTTAAGCTAAAACTACTGTGTTACATTGGATTGTTACGTTTTTGGAGTGTTACATTTAGAAAAATACACTATGGAATTTTTTTGAAGTGTTACGTTTAGTAATTTTAATATTATGAGAAAACTCACAATTTCTTCACAATGAAATGGGACCTTTGGGTCCATAAGAAAAAAAGAGAGGATAAGATCACTATTTGGGATTTATTGATACTTTACCTTATAGTTAATAAATTTTAGAGAAAATTACAAAAAGAATTATAAGGTTGAGTTTTATAACAAAATAAATCTTAAATTTTTTATTTTGTCAATTTAAATCATAATTTTTTAAATTTATTTTCGATCTAAAGCATTGACTTATTTTCGTTAAGTAAAATAGTAGAAAAAAATTAGATATTTTTCGTACAGCTACATTGGGTATAATGACTAAAATACTTTTTCCTGTTAATTTTATTTAACGAAAATATATAAATGGTTTACATTGGAAAAAAATCAAAAATTATAGTATAAATTGACAAAATCAAAAATTCAGAATTTATCTAGATACAATGTTCAAATCTTGAATTTTTTTTTAATATTTTCCTTAAATTTATTAGTAAATTAATTTTGAATTTTTTATTATTATTTTTGTATACATTATTCTTCAACATGTCTCATTCTATTATTTTACTAATAAATAGTTATTTTAAAAAGTTAGTTAAAAGTTAGTTTTTTTTTTTAGTTTTTTTTTTATAAAATGTATAAAAAATGTGAGAGATAATGTGATCTAAAATAAGTTAAAAACTGAAAGATAGGTTTTAACCATCTTTTCAAAATAACTTTAAAAATTGAGAATATTATTAACCCCGCTTATTAAAAAAAAAAAAAAAAAAAAAATTTGCCAGGCGATACATTGATTGTATGGTGACTCTTGTCTTTGTCTTGTCTTGACAATAGCCTTTGCCAGAAATTCAACATTTGGGTTGAAATCTTTCCAAAGAAGCTCCATAAACAAATTTATCATCAAAGAAAAATGACAGACAATAATAAAAAATAAATAAATAAATAAATACAAATATGTTATTTTTAGGTTTTTTTAGACTAGAAGATCCTAAGATTATAATATATGTGCATATATATTATATTTATTTTGTAAAAAATTTAGAAAATAAAAAAAGCCAATTTTTAAAATTGTTATTCTTTTTACGGATAAAATTTGACTTCATTTCATCTTTGGTAATTTTTTTTTTCAAAACTGTTATTCTTTTTTAATTCTTATAATTTGAATAGTCTGATATACAATTTGATATAATTTTTTGAAAAGGTTCACTAAAAATTCTATCAGTTTTCCAATAACAATTGAAAAAATAAAATAAAATTAAAGACCCACTCAAATTTCCCAATAACCAAAAGAAACAAAAAATTTAACATTTACCAAACACATTATTTTTTAAAAAAAGTTATAAAACACATTATTTTTTTTAAAAAGTTATAAATAAGTGAAACTGTTTTAAAATAATTGTACTATAAGCATTTTTTTTTTTTTTTGGGTGCAAATCTAACACACACGCGAAAAAAAAAAAAAAAAAAAAAAAAAAAAAAAAAAAAAAAGAACTAAACTTACACCAAACATAAGAAATGATTGCACCATACACGCAAGAGGCTTGCACCACCGTGAAATGCAATTTCCCACTACTTTTTTATGAGCATATTTGCCCTAGATAACATTTAAAAAAAAAAAAAAAAATAGTTGTTGCATGTAGGAAAATATTTTCAAAAAAATAATTTAATGCAAATAAATAATAAAATAAAATACAAGAAATTCTTTATAGAAATTCTGTAAACTTAGTACAGATTGTGACAACTTAGTACAGATTGTGACTGAGGCCAGTGTTTGAACACTGTATTTTTAAGACAAAATTTCGTCATCTCCAGTGGTCCTTAAGAATAGTGGACGTCCTACCTCTAGGATACAACGATTACTCCATACAAAAATACATAACATTCTGTGTGTATATCGAACTAATTTGTGTTATATACTCTCTTTTTTATACTTGACTATGACATATGTATGAATCCTAACACTTGCTTAATAAATGGATACCATGAAGATAGTATTTATAGAAATATTTGTGGCCTTTAAAAGGGTCATAACTCTTAGATTCACACCATTTTTTTACGAATAGACACCACGAAAAATTATATCATTTCATTCAAATACAATCAATTTCCTTTCACTTTTAAAATTTTCAACATTGTATTTGAGAAGTTAAGGATCTCTTTGTTTGACTATTTATTGTATTGTTTGTTCATCACTTTGAAACTCTTTATTGGATCTAAATGTAAAATTCTCTTTAAAATTGTAAATATTGAAAAAAACAAAATTAAAAACAAAGTCTGGTATGTTCTTCCCCTACGAAAGACTCAACTAAAATTAAATTAAAAATTCAGCTTCATAATTTGATGAATTGTTGAAAAATAGTTGTAAGTACTCAGAATTGGATGGTACAAATTCAACTTTGAATGATATGGTTGGCAATCGGAGTATATTTTAACTGCATATTTTCTTTTAGGGTTAATTAATAAAAATTTCATTTTTATAGGTGTATATAGCATAAGGTCCGATAATTGATTTTTTTTATTTATTATAAGGACATGATGATTGTTGAAATATATTAGTGAGAAGTACATATTAATGATTTAGGAGTTGTTTGAAATGACCTAAATAAGTGTATTTTTTGTCTTTTTACGAAAAGATGTATAGAAAAGTAGAACGGTGATGTGATGAAAAAAAGATAAAAAGATGAATTATTTTATGTATGTCAAACTTGATCTTAAATGACATGTTTTTTTTTTTTTTTTTTACCGATATTCTTTTTTTATTTATATTTTCTCTCTTTCTCGCATACCATTATGAATCAATGCTGCACATTGCTGAGTACTCATCGGAGAATTTCGCCTATGTCAGAAAAGTCATTGACCATCAGCGGAGCGGACAAATGGACAAATATATTGACAGATAAAAATATTATGGTATTTTAAATTATTATTACTCGTATAGATAAATAAAATAAAATTAAAGACGATGCTTAAAAATTTTAAAATGAAAATTGCTTCGACCTCCACTGGGAGTCGACCCCCAGTGAGGTGGCAGCTTGTGATTGGGTCAAAAAAAAAATTTTGTTTTTATTTTTTTTTGTTTTTCGAAGTTTCAGCTAGTAAGGGCGCGCCACGTCACTGGAGGCGCGATCCCCACTGAAGGTCTACAGTGGGGTTGTTTTAAAATTTAGACTTCCTGCTCCAATATTTTTTTAATAATAAAATTCTGAATACTTGAAAATGACAATAAAAGGCAGTTTGGACTTGGAGGACATAACACGGATATACACCTTGGATGCACGCATCAGCGTATCTCTATCTAATGACTCTAATATAATAAATGAAGATAAGAAGGGATGTGCCCAAATGTGGAGTTGAGCTTATCTCTATATCTTATCCACTGCAATTTTTGTTATTTTTCTTCCCCAAAAAAAAAAAAAAAAAAAAAAAAAAGAGTAAAATAAGATTTCAACGTTTTCATCTTTCAAAATAATTGAGGGCCAGTTCAAAAGGTAAGTCACCCAGGTTAGGTTTTAAGTTTGAATTTTGTGTCATACTTTGCTTGATAATTGATACTAATTGTACTCATATGTATTCTGAATTTATATTTATGGTGGGTTCAAAGATGCAATATGTAAGACTAGTGGATGGCTACATATATTTTGAGTTTGCACTCTTGGATACTAAAGAATCTTATTTGTAATCAATTTTTAGTCATATAAATAATTTTTAAAAAAAAAAATTAACGGATATGTGAGGCCTAATGCTCCCTTTAGAATGTAAGGTGAGAAGAAAATAAATGATTGTGATCTCTCATTTAGGTAAGAAAAGAAAAGAAATGATTATCTTTTTTTACTATCGTATTTGGATAATTAAGAAAGTAAAATATGCGAGAGAAGCATATGAGTGAGATTTCTTTGTTATTCTTCCTATGTATTTTAAGGGCCAATCTTAGTATTATAAATATTTTACAAACAATCAACTTGTTTGTTACCAAATCTCACTACTTTTGGTGAAAAATAAAATAGGTTTAGTAAGAGAGACATCTTTCTCATCATTTTTTACTATTTCTCACTTAACTTATAAACTAAATTTAAAAATAATTTTCTTTCTAATTAATAATTTATTACTACTTCTCTCCAAATTAACCCAATCGGGGTGTAAGTGAAAAATTATCTTGGTTTATACAATGAATGTAAGTATCACAATTTGAGACACATGAAACCTAAGTGAAAATAAGTATAGCCATGAGGGCTAAATTATTTACTTATTCAATCTATTGGAAGTTAGAGTTATTCTACCTCTCATATTTATTTTCACACCCGTATCTATATTTCTTTCAAGTATCATTGCCTGATGTCCAACTGTGTTGGCTTTAGGATGCCACGTATTTGTTTTTACTATATAATGTCGGTCCAATCAAACTCCATGTTTGTCTATCCCCAGGTGTTGTAATAAGGTAGTAGGCGATGGTAATAGATAGTGGTGGTTGTTGCGGCAGTGACGGTGGTATAGATGGTCGTAAATAGTTGGTTGTGATAGAATGGTGGTTGTAGTGGTGACAATGACATGGATGGTAAGACGGTGATAATAGGTGATGGTAGGATGATGATGGTAATAGGTGATAGTGGTGGGCGGTGATAGGATGGTAGTTGTGACAATCGTAGAGTGGTGATGGTAGAAGTGGAATGGTGATAGGTGGCCGTGATAGGGTGGTAGAAGAAGGATAGCGATGGCAATGGTTGTGGTGGTGACGGTAGCAAATAGTAATAGTAGCCAACATACTAATAGAAGCATGTTATAAGATGATTCGATGATGGAATGAAATATATATTGCTTTAGTTTCAAGGAAAAAATATGTATTTTCACTTTTTTTGGAATAACCATTCCAATGGATGTGCGTGATATAGTTTGAAAGTGAAATTATAAATCAAATCGTAAATGACAGATTGACAAATAACTAAATCACAATTTGGACGGATTGAGTGGTTTCAATTTGCTAGTTGATTAAATAATAATCTTAAACAATTATTAAGGGGTTGTTTGGAGTGTCCTAAATAAGTGTATTTTTTGTCTTTTTGGACTAAAAAGTTGAGAGAAAAAATATGGATGTTTGGGTTAACTTTTTAACTTTTCATGAAAAAAATGTGTAATAAAAAATTATAAAAATTGGTTTGTAGAGGAAAATTAGGATTGAGAGTTGTGCAGCCGTAATTGTTAACTTTTGGTAAATAGTGTTAACCTTTTAACTTTTTGAGTAACTTTTTGACTTTTTTTACATACCCCAAACTTGGCCTAAGCATTTGTATTATCTGTATATATATTATATAAAGAAA
The DNA here is from genome assembly GCA_036172215.1 of Camellia granthamiana. Lineage (NCBI taxonomy): Eukaryota > Viridiplantae > Streptophyta > Magnoliopsida > Ericales > Theaceae > Camellia > Camellia granthamiana. The sequence continues at coordinate 96,235,764 of CM069915.1, forward strand.
ATGGTGCTTTTAATGAGGAGTTTTGTGAGAGTTTCAATATCTGATACTAATTTTCTTGATTTTCTTAATTTTAAATAATTAAAAAAATCTCCATTTGCTAGCTTTTATTTGATAATCTCACATCCGGAAAAGAAGGAAAAAAAATAAGTTGTTTTACTCATATAAAGAGAATCTTATACTCCTATCCCATTTAGTGATGAGCCTTATGAGAGTTTCAATATCTCATACTAATTTTTTTTATTTTCTTAATTTTAAACAATTAAGAAAATCTCCATTGGCTAGTTTTTATTTGAAAATCTCATATCGAAAAAAGAAGAAAAAATGAGTTATTTTACTCATATAAAGTGAATCTTATACGCCCATCTCATTTAATATTGTAGTGTTGTGTATGTTTCAATTCAATATAGTTTAAATTTTAAAAGTTTTAATTAATTAATTATTAATTATGAGCTAGCTGATTAGACTAAATCATTTCTGATTTGATTGATTTATTGGTTTAACCGCGATTTTATCAAAATATATTAATTAGATTTGTTTGATTTGAAATAAATTAAAGATTGATCTAATTAAAGATTGAAAGACTGAGATTGCATGATTAGGAATAAACTTTTCATATGAATAACTGTTAATTTTTATTTTATAATTCCACATCAAAAAAAAAAATGAGTTGTTTCACTTATATAAAGTGAATCTTAATAGTGTAGTATTGTGTATACTTCAATTCAAGACAGTTTATATTTTAAAATTAAAATAACATTTAAATATTTTAATTAATTAATTTTTGTGTAAGTTGATTGGTCATTTGAGCTGATCGATTCGGCTGAATCATTTTCGGTTTAACCGATTTGCCAGTTTAATCACGATATCTCATATTGATTTTATTAATTTTAAACAATTAAAAAAATTTCCATTGGGTAACTTCCATTTAACCATATAAAAAAAAAACTCTAATTAGTTTATGATTTATTTTATAATCTCACATCGGGTGAAGAAGAAAAAACAAAGTTTGTTTCACTATCTATCTATATATATTATATAAGGAAAATGAGGTTTTTAGGGAGAAGCCTTCTAAAAGGTCTAAAACATTATTCTAAAATTATTGAATTTTTCTAATTATTTAAAATTAAGAAAATTCTCGTTGATTAGCTTCCATTTACCTTTTATTTTACAATCCCACATCGGAAAAGGAAAGAAAAAAGTGAATTATTTCATTTACATAAAGTGAATCTTATTCTCCCATTTATATAAGTAAATGGAGATTTTTAGTAAGAAACCCTAAAATCAATATCTCATACTCATTTTTTTTATTTTCTTAATTTAAAACCATTAAGAAAATCTCCATTAGTTAGCTTCCATTTAACTTTTATTTTACAATCTCTCATAGTTTTGATTTTAAAAATATTTTTGTATGAGATTTTGAAACTCTCATAATATTTAACTTAAAATAATTACAATCTCATATCGAGAAAAGAAAGAAAATGTGAGTTGTTTCACTTATAAAAAGTGTTACGGTCTCAGAACGGGGGGGAAAAAAAGTGAGTTGTTTCACTTATATAAAATAAATTTTTTAAATGGAGTTTTAAGGGAGAAACCTTCTAAAAGTTCTAAACCTTCATTCTAAATTATTGAATTTTCTTAATTTTAAACAATTAAGAACATTCCCATTGATAGCTTCCATTTACCTCTTATTTTACAATCTCAAATCGGGAAAAAAAAAAAAAAAAAGAAGTGAATTGCTTCATTTACAAAAGTGAATCTTATGCTCTAATTTATATAAATTATTGAAATTTTTTAATTTTAAACAATTAAGAAAATTCTCATTGGTTAGCTTTCATTTTAACTTTTATTTTACAATTCCACATCGGGAAAAGAAGGAAAAAATAAATTGTTTCACTTATATAAAGTGAATCTTATGCTTTCATTTATATAAGTAAAAGAAGATTTTTAGTGATAAGCCCTATAATCAATATCAAATTTTTTTTTTGATTTTTTTAATTTTAAACAATTAAGAAAATCTCCATTAGTTAGTTTCTATTTAACTTTTATTTTACAATCCTACATAGACGTTTTGATTTTAAAAATAATTTTGTATGAGATTTTGAAACTCTCATAATATTTAATTTTAAAATAATTACAATCCCACATAGAGAAAAGAAATAAAAAGTGAGTTGTTTCACTTATATAAAGTGAATTTTATTCTCTCATTTAATATTATAATTATAATATTGTACATGTTTCAGTTCAAGATTGTTTAAATTTTAAATAAATTTTAAAGGTTTTAATTAATTAATTTTGTTGTAAATTGGTTGGTCTTTTGACTTAGCCGATTAGGTTAAATCGTTTTCGGTTTAACTGATTCACTGGTTTAACCACAGTTTTTGTTGTTTTATCAAAATATATTACTTAGATTTGTTTGATTTGAAATAAACTAAGATTGACCTTATTAAAAATTGAACGACTGAGATTGCTTGATTAAAAATAAACTTTCTGTCCAAACAATTGTTAACTTTTATTTTACAATCCCATAAAGGAAAAGGAGGAAAAAATATGTTATTTCACTATATAAATCTTATACTCCCATTTAAATATTGTAGTGTTGTGTACTTTTCAGTTCAAGATAATTTAAATTTTAAAATTAAAATAAAATTTAAAAGTTTTAATTAATAATTTTTTTGTATAAGTTGGTTGGTCCTTTGATCTAGCCGATAGGGTGAATCGTTTTCAATTTGATTGATTCGCTGATTTAATTGAGATTTTAGCGATTTTATCAAAATATATTGGTTAAGTTTGTTTGATTCGAAATAAATTAAAGATTTACCTAATTAAAAACTAAACGGCTAAGATTGCTTGATTCGAAATAAACTTCTCGCTCAAACAATTGTTAACTTTTAAACAATTAAGAAAATCTCTATTTGCTAGCTTTCATTTAACTTTTATTTTATAATCCCACATCGAGGAAAAAAAAAAGAAAAAGGTGAATTATTTTACTTACATAAAGTGAATCTTATACTTCCATTTATATAAGCAATATGAGATTTTTAGTGAGAAGCCTTATGATTAATATCTCATACTAATTATTTTAATTTTTTTAATTCCGTGCATAGCACAGGTGATATGCTAGTTATATAATACACTGATTGGAGTATTACGTTTAGAAAAAATACACTGATTGGAGTGTTACGTTTTTTATATGTTACATTGATTGAAGTGTTACGTTTTACAAAAAACACACTAATTAGTTTTTTTAGAATGTTTCGTTGTTACTTTGAGAAAAGTACACTAACGAATTTTTTAATGTGTTACATTAAAGTATTATGTTTGGAAAAAGCATACTAAGGAGTTTTTGTGTGTTACATTGATTAGAATGTTACGTTTGGAAAAAAAATACACTAAAAATTTTTTTTAGAATATTACGTTATTACATTTGAAAAAAGTATACTAAAGGAGTTTTTAAGTGTTACATTGATTAGAGTGTTACGTTTGAGAAAAGTACACTAAGGAGTTTTTTAGTGTATTACATTAAAGTGTTATATTTCGATAAGAAGTTTTTGTGTGTTACATTAATTGGAGTGTTACGTTTGAAAAAAGTAAACTAAATAATTTTTTACTAGTATGTTATATTAGATTGTTACATTTTTAGTGTGTTACATTGGAGTGTTATATTTAGAAAAAGTACATTATGGAGTTTTTTTGAAGTGTTACGTTTAGTAATTTTAATATTATGAGAAAACTCACATTTTAGCTATTTATGTAATTCACAATAAAATGGGACTTTTGGGTCCATAACAAAAAAGGAGGACCAAACAGTTTATAAGATCACTATTTGGGATTTATTGGTACTTCACCTTCTAAATTAATAAATTTTAGAGAAAATTACAAAAAGAATTATAATCTATAACAAAATAAACCTTAAATTTTTAATTTTATCAATTTTAATCCTAATTTTTTTTAGGGCTTTGATTTGTGGCACTAATTTGTTGAGCACTAATGGCACTAATTTCTATATCAGGTAAAGAAAAATAAAAAATAAAGTTACCAAAACAGGAAATTAGTGTCATTAGTGTCAACAGTTTTAGTGCCACAAATCATTTTTTTTTTTATTTATATTTTTGATCTAAACAATTTATTTATTTTCGTTAAGTAAAACAGAAGGAAAAATTTTAGATATTTTTTGTACAATTACATTGGGTATAATGACTAAAATATTTTTTTTTATCAATTTCACTTAACGAAAATATACAAATGGTTTAGATTGAAAACAAATAAAAAATTAGAGTCTAAATGAACAAAATTAAAAATTCGGAATTTATCTGATTATGAGGTTCAAATCTTGAAGTTTTTTATTTATTTATTTATTTAAATTTTCCTTAAATTTTACTATGTTTCTATTTGCAAATAACAAGAATTTTGAAATTTGGTACTGGACTCAGTATAATTATATGATAATATCACATAAATTAGTAAATTAATTTTGAATTTTTTATTATTTTTTTTGTATACATTATTCTTCAACATGTCTCATTCTATTATTTTATTAATAAAAGGTTGTTTCGAAAAGATGGTTAAAAATTAGTTTTTTTTTAATTTTTTTAATTTGTTTTAAAAAAAAATATGTAAAAATGTGAGAGATAATAACTCAAAATAAATTAAGAGCTAAAAGATAATTTTTAGGGGGATGCACCAATAAATCTCAAATTTGTATCTTGTAGCCCATTTGGTCCTATGAATTTTCTTATGAACCATTAGGTCCTATCCCAATGTTAATGACCATTAAACATCAAACATCATCATCATTAAAACAATATCAAACATCACAACATCATTATCAAAACAACATCAAATATCATCATCAAAACAACATCAAACATCACACAAACATCGTCAACTATATCACCAACATCACTAAAAAACATCATCAAACATCAACAAAAACCAACAACATCAAAAATATCAAACATTAACAAAACATCATCAAACATCCGATGTTTTTAACGTTTATGGGTGTTTCAAACATCAAATTTATTTAAAAAAAATCATCAAATCATCATCAAAACATCAGATTCATTTAAACATCAGATTCAAACATCAGATTAATTAATCTAACATCACAATCATTCTGTGGACCCAGATATCAACGCTGACCAAGAAACAATGTCCTTCACCGGAGATTGATCAAACAAAAACCTTGCTGAAGCCATGTCACCAGCCTTGGCAAACCCATCAATCATTGCTGTGAACGAAACCACATTCCTGTCAGGCATTTCATCAAACAACTTCCTAGCACTCTTCAAATCACCAAATCTCACAAACCCACTAATCATGGCATTCCAAGAAACCATATTTCTCTTAGGCGAGGAGGAGCAGAGCAGTCAGCCATGGGAGGCAAGATCGGCGGCGTCCGGGGATACCGCCGGGACACATACGGCGGAGCAACCGCCGTCTGCGGCAGCTTGTGCCCACTGTTTCCTTCTCTGCTTTTGAGGACTTGGATGTGTTGTCTTCCATTTTCAGAAACAGGTATTTGAAAATTTATGTATTTTTCTATTACCTGTGTTGTGTGTGTGTGGATGCTGAGAAAGTTTGAAACAAAAATCTTCAGATTTTTGGATCTAGACTTCGAATTTCTTTATGTGGACTCTCTAGCAAGTTGGATGTTTTTGATGACGATGTTGTTTGGTTGTGATGTTTGATCTTTAACTGCCGAAGAACTTCCCGATCTGATTCTTTTGAATATTGATGTTGTTTTGATGATGATGTTGTAATGTAAAAATAGGACTAATTGGTGTACAAGAAAACTCTTAGGACCAAATGGTTTAACTTTCCTCCATATAAGATTTATGGGTAATTTTTCCTAATTGTAACCATCTTCCTAAATTAAACAAAAAATTAAAAATATTATCAATTCCACTTAAAAAAAATGCCACGCAATACATGGATTGTATGATGACTCTTGTCTGCCTTTGCCTTGGGCTAATCTCACACAATTTCTCAATATGAAATTCAACATTTGGGTTCAAATCTTTCCAAAGAAACTCCATAAAAATTTATCATCAAAGAAAAATCACAGACAATAATAATAAATAAATAAATGCAAATATGTTATTTTTAGGTTTTTTTAGACTAGAAGATCCTAAAATTATAATATATGTGCATATATATTATATTTATTTTGTAAAAAAATTAGAAAATAAAAAAGCCAATTTTTAAAATTGTTATTCTTTTTATGGATAAAATTTGACTTAATTTCATCTTTGGTAATTTTTTTTTCAAAATTGTTATTCTTTTTTAATTCTTGTAATTTGAATAGTCTGATTTACAATTTGATATAATTTTTTGAAAAGGTTCACCAAAAATGCTATCAGTTTTCCAATAACAATTGAAAAAAATAAATTAATTAAAGACGCACTCAAATTTCCCAATAACCAAAAGAAACAAAAAATTTAACATTTACCAAACACATTATTTTTTAAAAAAAAAGTTAAAAAATGCATTATTTTTTAAAAAAAGTTAGAAATAAGTGAAACATTTTTAAAATAATTGTACTATAAGTGAATTTTTTTTTTGTGCAAATCCAACACACAAAAAAAATAAAAACTTATACGGTATACCAAACATAAGAAATGATTGCACCATCCACACAAGAGACTTGCACCACCATGAAATGCAATTCCCGACTTTTTTTTATGAACATTTTTGACCTAGAAAACAAATTTAGAAATAAAATAAAAAACTAATTGTTGTATGTAGGAAAATGTTATCAGAAAAATAATTTAATGCAAATAAATAATAAAATAAAACATAAGAAATTCCTTACAGAAATTTTGTAAACTTAGTACAGATTGTGACCGAGGCCAGTGTTTGAACACTGTGTCTTTAAGACAGAATTCCGTCCTCTTTAAAAAAAATATGTAAAAATGTGAGAGATAATAACTCAAAATAAATAAAGAGCTAAAAGATAATTTTTAACCATCTTCCTAAATTAAACAAAAAATTAAAAATATTATCGATTCCACTTTAAAAAAATGCCACGCAATACATGGGTTGTATGATGACTCTTGTCTGCCTTTGCCTTGGGCTAATCTCACACAATTTCTCAATATGAAATTCAACATTTGGGTTCAAATCTTTCCAAAGAAACTCCATAAAAATTTATCATCAAAGAAAAATCACAGACAATAATAATAAATAAATAAATGCAAATATGTTATTTTTACGTTTTTTTAGACTAGAAGATCCTAAAATTATAATATATGTGCATATATATTATATTTATTTTGTAAAAAAATTAGAAAATAAAAAAGCCAATTTTTAAAATTGTTATTCTTTTTATGGATAAAATTTGACTTAATTTCATCTTTGGTAATTTTTTTTTCAAAATTGTTATTCTTTTTTAATTCTTGTAATTTGAATAGTCTGATTTACAATTTGATATAATTTTTTGAAAAGGTTCACCAAAAATGCTATCAGTTTTCCAATAACAATTGAAAAAAATAAATTAATTAAAGACGCACTCAAATTTCCCAATAACCAAAAGAAACAAAAAATTTAACATTTACCAAACACATTATTTTTTAAAAAAAAGTTAAAAAATGCATTATTTTTTTAAAAAGTTAGAAATAAGTGAAACAGTTTTAAAATAATTGTACTATAAGTGATTTTTTTTTTGTGTGGTGCAAATCCAACACAGAAAAAAAATAAAAACTTATACCAAACATAAGAAATGATTGCACCATACACACAAGAGACTTGCACCACCATGAAATGCAATTCCCGATTATTTTTTTTTGAACATCTTTGTCCTAGAAAACAAATTTAAAAATAAAATAAAAAACTAATTGTTGTATGTAGGAAAATGTTATCAGAAAAACAATTTAATACAAATAAATAATAAAATAAAACACAAGAAATTCCTTACAGAAATTCTGTAAACTTAGTACAGATTGTGACCGAGGCCAGTGTTTGAACACTGTATCTTTAAGACAGAATTTCGTCCTCTTCAATGGTACTTGAGAACAATGGACATCCTGCCTCTAGGATACAACGATCACCCAACACAGAAATTACACAACTTTCTATGTGTACAGCGAACTAAATTGTGTTATGCACTCTCTCTTTTATACTTGACTATGACATCTGTATGAATCTTAACACTTGCTTAATAAATGGATGCCATGAGGATAGTACTTATAGAAATATTTGTGACCTTTAGAAGAGTCATAACTCTTAGGTTCACACCTTTTTATACGAATAGACACCATGAAGGATTACATCCGTTCATTCAAATGAAATCAATTCCCATTCACTTCTAAAATTTTACAACAATCCCCTACATGAATGAAATTGACAACACAATGCAAATGAAATGCAGACACTAACAAAGATAGTACAAAATGAAAATATCCTGCATCAAGATAGGTAGCTTTTGGCCTTGAATATCCCTTAGTGAAAGACTATCGAACTTACTAGTTAATCAGTGAACAAGATGCCTTGAACTGTCAAGCCGTTTATGTAAGCTAAGACAATATAATTCACACAAAATACCTCCAAACACATCTTGGTTCTTTCGGTTATGCCCGTTTTGGCATTGGGCAATTCCTGATTTCCGTGAATACTTTAGAGAATTTAGCCTTATCAATTATCATAGAAGTGATCCATTCATACTCATATAGGTGATTCTTATTTCGAGTCTCTTAAATACTCTTCTTGAAAGTTATCCCTCTAACTTTTCAAGATATAAATAATCATTAAAAGCATAACCTACCCTCAGTCTTTGCATACAACACATATTACAGATATCACTCTCATCATAGAAATTGATAGGAGATAGACTTCCTTAGTAATTTCTGGTAAGTCATCCATAATTCGACTGTCCCTTTAAACCTAGATCTTGGGATCCAGTCAGTTAGGTTGGGTTGCCATTATGGCGTCTTGAAATTAATAAGCTTTAATCACATTCCCCTTGATGAACTTTCTCTCATTTGCTCTCTGCTCAAACTTTTTGTTTAGCAACCGTTATTTTCCATTTGACTTTCTTAGTTATATAGCATTGAGTAGTTAGTGGATCCACTATATTGTCCTCAGACAATATTCACAATTGAGAGTAAATGTCCTACAGTATTAAGTCTTTGATTATATTGAGACTTAGTATTACTTTATGTCACTCCCATATGTAAAATTAATTAATAGACATAGAGAGATTCCTTAGAAGTTAACAAAATCTTTTTTGTTTCTCCTCTAGCTTTGTCTTAGACAAAAAAATGAGATCCTTTGTGGACTTACCATTGAAATCGTTACTTTAGTAAAATACTTCAAGCACATCCACATTTTAAGTATTTTAAGAAAAAATAATTTCTTGGTAATACACTTCCACAATTCTGATATAAAATAAAATATAACATCCACCACTTATTGACTATAGCGTACTTGAGTAACAAAATTCTAAATCAAATTTATGAAATAGAAAACCTAGAATAATTATGATTACATAAGTTAGAATTAATGCTTAAATAGAATCATATTCTCATAAACACAAACCTCGGTCACAATCTATACTAAGTTTACAGAATTTCTGTAAGGAATTTCTTGTGTTTAATTTTATTATTTATTTGCATTAAATTGTTTTTCCAAAAATATTTTCCTACAATTTTAAGATCGAATTTCGTTATCTCCAATGGTACTTGAGAACAATGGACGTCCAGAATCTAAGATACAACGATCATCCCACACAAAAATTGCACAACTTTATGTGTTTACAGTGAACTAATTTGTGTTATGCACTCTTTTATACTTGACTATATGAATCCTAACACTTGCTTAATAAATGGATGCTATGAGGATAGTATTTATAGAAGTATTTGTAATCTTTAGAAGAGTCATAACTCTTGGATTCACACCCCTTTTTTTTACGAATAGATACTGTGGAGACATAATTTTTGAATGACAACATGTGGCCGAGGTGTCACCGAAGTGCCAGCCGAGGTGCTCCGTGTCCTGGTCATGACGGCGAGATCATCTTGGCTAGGTCGAGGTTATCTGCGAAGATACCGGAATCCGGGATAAGCAGATAAGGGACAAGAGTCCTAGAATGATAGAAGACTTCAGTTTGGGTAAAGATAAGACTCTTAGAGAGTTTATCCCAATCCTACTGGGAGTCCAAGATTAGCAATAATCCTAAGTCCATTGAAGCTAGGCTTCTATTGGGACTAGGTTTGTGTTGGCTATAAAAGAGAGGCACCCCATGGGTCTAAGGTATGCTTTTTATGCTCTGAATAGTTAGTTAAGCACTTTTGCTATCTTTGAGAGATAACTGACTTGATCGTCGGAGTGTCCCGGGTGGACGAACCATCATCGGAATCTCTTCTTTTTGTGACAGATCGTTCGGACTTAATCTATTCTGCCAGTGTTCTCCAGCTGAGTGCTTGATTGGCAGTGTGGTTAGAAATTGACACACACAAATACCGTGAAAAATTATATCATTTCATTCAAATACAATCAATTTCCTTTCACTTTCAAAAATTTTCAACATTGTATTTGAGAAGTTAAGGATCTCTTTGTTTGACTATTTATTGTATTGTTTGTTCATCACTTTGAAACTTTTTATTAGGTCTAAATGTAAAAGTCTCTTTAAAATTGTAAATATTGAAAAAACAAAATTAAAAACAAAGTTGGTATGTTCTTCCCCTAGGAAAGACTCAACTAAAATTAAATTAAAAATTCAGCTTCATAATTAGATGAATTGATGAAAAATAGTTGTCAATACTCAGAATTGGATGGTGCAAATTCAACTTTTGAATGATAAGGTTGGCAATCAGATTATATTTTAACTGCATATTTTCTTTTAGGATTAATTAATAAAAATTTCATTTTTATAGGTGTATATAGCATAAGGTCCGATAATTGATTTTTTTTTATCATAACGACGTGATGATTATTGAAATATATTAGTAAGAAGTACGTATTAATGATTTAAATGACATTTTTTATTTTTATTTTTATTTTTATCTGTATTCTTTTCTTCTTTTTTTTATTTTCTCTCTTTCTTGCGTACTATTATGAATCAATGCTGCACAAATATATTGACAGATAAAAATATTATGACAAAAATATTATGATATTTTAAAAATAGAAAAATGCTTGGGACCTCTAATTAGAGGTACCACTAGTGATGTGACAGTGGGTCTCATCCACTGCCACATCAGTGTTGTGTCTTGATTTTTTTTTAATTTTTTTTTTTCCTTTTCCACCTCATTAGAGGTGCGTTTAGAGCCTCTAAATTAGAGATCTCTAGCATTGTTGTTAAAAATATTATGCTGCACAAAAGTCATTGACCATCAGCGAACAAATGGACAAATATATTGACAGATAAAAATATTATGATATTTTAAATTGTTATTACTGGTATGGATAAAAAATAAAATTTAAGACGATATTGCCTAAAAATTTTAAAAACTAAACTTCTGCCTCAAATATTTTTTTACTAATATAATTCTGAATACTTAAAAATGACAATAAAAGGCTGTTTGGATTTTGGAGGACATAACACGGATGTACACGTTGGATGCACGCATCAGCATATCTCTATCTAATGACTCTAATATAATAAATGAAGATAAAAAGGGATTTGTGCATCGGGGTTGAGCTTATCTTTATATCTTATCCACTTCAATTTCTGATATTTTTTCTTCCCCCCCCCCAAAAAAAAAAAAAAAAAAAAAAAAAAAAAAAAAAATGAAGGAGTAAAATAAGATTTCAACGTTTTCATCTTTCAAAATAATTGAGGGGCAGTTCAAAAGGTAAGTCACCCAAGTTAGGTTTTAAGTTTGAGTTTTGTGTCTTACTTTGCTTGATATTTGATACTAATTGTAGTCAAATATATTCTAAATTTATATTTATCGTAGGTTTGAAGATGCAATATGTGAGGCTAGCGAATGGCCATATATATTTTGAGTTTGTGCTCTTGGGTGCTAAAGAGTCTTGTCCGTAATCAATTCTTGGTCATACAAACAAATAAATAAATATTAAAAATTAAAGGATATGTAAGGCCTCACACTCCGTTTAGAATGTAAGGTGAGAAGAGAAAAGATAAAAAAATGGAGTTTTTTTCATAAATCCATCTTTAATTACTTATGTTCCATTTAACCTATATTCTTTTTGACTATTCCATTAGGTCCTATTTGAAATAAGAAGACCAAAATACCCTTTTCATCTACTTATGTTCTATTTAGTTCATATTATTTTCTTATGTTTCAATAAGTCCTATGGGTGACATAATTACCAAAATACCCCTAATGTATCTACTTATGTTCTATTTAGTTCATATTATTTTCTTATGTTTCAATAAGTCCTATGGGTGACATAATTACCAAAATACCCCTAATGTGAATGTTCACATCGTCAATGTGAATATTCATATCGTCAATGTGTAGGGGCCCGGCCCATGTACAATGTGAATATTCACATTGACATGTTAACATTCACATTGATAGAAGTGTAAAATTAGCCCGCGACCTGGGGCCAGCCAGGTCCGGCCCGTGACGAGCCCGGTCCGGCCCGTGACAATGTGAATATTCACATTGACATATTAACATTCACATTGATAAGACAGTAAAATTGGCCCGCGGCCCGTGGGCGGCCCGGGGCGAGCCCGGCCCGGCCTGTGACAATGTGAATATTCACATTGATATATTAACATTCACATTGATAGGAGTGTAAAATTAGCCCGCGGCCCGTGGGAGGCCCGAAGCCCGCCCGCTGCCCGGGGCGGGCTCGGCCCGGCCCGTGACAATGTGAATATTCACATTGACATGTTAACATTCACATTGATAAGAGTATAAAATTGACTCACGTCCCATGGGCGGCCCAAAGCCCGTGGGCGGCCAGTGACAATGTGAATATTCACATTGACATATTAACATTCACATTGATAGGAGTGTAAAATTAGCCCGCGGCCCGTGGGGGGCTCGAAGCCCGCCTGCTGCCCGGGGCGGGCTCGGCCGGGCCCGTGACAATGTGAATATTCACATTGACATATTAACATTCATATTGATAGGAGTGTAAAATTGGCCCACGGCCCGAAGACGACAGCCACGGGTCGGGCCGGTGGGCCTGGGCCTAGGCTCGAGCTTAGGTCGGGTTTGGGCGGGCCTGGCCATTTTTTTTTAATTCTTTTTAATTTTTTCTACCAAAATTTTATTATTTTCCACAAAAAAAGACATTATGCCTCAGGTGGGCTGGGCCTCGAACCGAGCCTTGAATGGGCCTTAAGCGGGCCGATGGGCTGGGCCGGGCCGGGCTTCAAAGTGATGGCCTAGGCCCTAGCCTAGGGTCTCGGACATGCTCGGGCTCGGACCCAAACGAGCCTGCCCCGGGCCATGGGCGGGCTTTGAGCAGCCCACGGGCCGCGGGCCAATTCTACATTCCTATCAATGTGCATGTTAACATGTCAATATGAATATTCACATTGTCAACGGGCCGGGCAGGGCCTACCCCGGGCCGAGGGCGAGCTTCGGGCAGCGGACAAATTTTACACTCCTATCAATGTTAATGTTAACATGTCAATATGAATATTCACATTGTCACGGGTCGGGCCAAGCCCGCCTCGGGCTGCGGTCGGGCTTCGGGCCGCCCACGGGCTGTGGGCCAATTTTATACTCTTATCAATGTGGATGTTAACATGTTAATGTGAATATTCACATATTCACATTGTCAATGGGCCGGGTCGGGCCTGCCCCGGGCCGCGGACGGGCTTTTGGCCGTCCATGGGCCGCGAGCCAATTTTATACTCTTATCAATGTGAATGTTAACATGTCAATGTGAATATTCACATTGTCAACAGGCCGGGCCGGGCCCGCCCCGGGCCGCCCACGGGCCGTAGGAGGGCTTTGGGCAGCCACGGGGCGCGGGCTAATTTTATACTCTTATCAATGTGAATGTTAACATGTAAATGTGAATATTCACATTGTCAACAGGCCGGGCCGGGCCCGCTCCGTGTTGCCCACGGGCCGTGGGTGGGTTTTGGGGTGCGGGCCAATTTTATACTCTTATTAATGTGAATATTAACATGTCAATGTGAATATTCACATTGTCAACGGGCCGGGCCCGCCCACGGGTCGTGGGCGGGTTTCAGACAGCCACGGGGCGCGCTAATTTTACACTCCTATCAATGTGAATGTTAACATGTCAATGTGAATATTCACATTGTCAACGGGCCGGGCCGGGCCCGCCCCGGGCCGCGGGCAAGCTTTTGGCCGCCCCACGGGACGCTGGCCAATTTTATACTCTTATTAATGTGAATGTTAACATGTCAATGTGAATATTCACATTGTCAACGGGCCGGGCCGGGCCCGCCCCGTGCCGCGGGCGGGCTTTTGGCCGCCCATGGGCCGCAGACCAATTTTATACTCTTATCAATGTGAATGTTAACATGTCAACGTGAATATTCACATTGTCAACGGCCCGGACCCGGCCCGCCCCGAGCTGCCCATGGACTGCGGGCGGGTTTCGCGCCGCCACGGGACGCGGGCCAATTTTACACTCCTATTAATGTGAATGTTAACATGTCAATGTGAATATTCACATTGTCAACGGGCCGGGCCCGCCCCGGCTCGCTGACGGGTTTCGGGCCATCCACGGGCCAATTTTACATTCCTACCAATGTCAATTTAAAAATATGAATGTTCACATCATAAATTGCTAACCGTTCAAAAAATATTTATAAGGGTATCAAAATTAAATATAAGGGCATAAGTGTCCAAGAAAATAGTGTAAATAAAGAAAAATGACTTTATGGAATAAAACTATACATACATGGGACTAAATGGGTTAAAAAATTCCTTCATGGACTTCTTGGGCTAAAATACTTCTAAATAGGATTTATCAATAATTTTCCCATAAAAAAAATGATTGTAATATCTCATTTAAGTGAAAAAAGAAATGAAATGATTATCTTTTTTCACTATCATACTTAGATAATCAAGAAAGTAAAGTATGAAGGAGAAGCATATGAGTGAGATTTCTTCCTATGTATTTTAAGGGACAATCTTAGTATTATAAATATGAATAATACTTGAGACCCCCTTTTGGGGGTCACCCCCTCACCCCCCTTTGCCATGTGTCAGGGAGTGATTGGAGGAGCAGGAAAAAAAAGAAAAAGAAAAAGCAACCAATGAGAGAGAGAGGGGGTCAAAGGGGGTGTTGGGAAAAGGGGGGATGAATCATTGTTGTATAAATATTTTACAAACAAACAATTTGTTTATTGCCAAATCTCACCACTTTTGGTGAAATAAAATAGGCTTTGTAAGAGAGACACCTTTCTCATCATTTTTCACTATTTCTCACTTAATTCATAAACCAAATTTAAAAATAATTTTCTTTCTAATCATTTATTACTACTTCTGTCACGACTCACTCCCTGCCCCAAGAGATTAGAGACGTAATTGGCCAGTAATTCGAGATTACCAAAAGCATGCTTAACAATAATTAGTAATAGGGGCTAACGGAAGTCAATAAATAATAAAATATATCGTCCAATGAACTGTGACGCTTACATGGAACAAAACAACTATATAATTACAACTTCTCTCCAAATTACCCCATTGGGAGTGTAAGTGAAAACTTATCTTGGTTTATACAATGAATGTAAGTATCATAATTTGAGACACATGAAACCTAAGTAAAAATGAGTATAGCTGTAAGGGCTAAATTATTTACTAATTTAATATATCGGAAGTTGATATTCTACCTATCATATTTATTTTCACACCCACGTCTATATTTCTTTTAAGTATCATTGTCTAATGTCCAACTATGTTGACCTTATGATGACACATATTATTTTTACTTTATAATGTCGGTCTAATCTGACCTGATGTTTGTCCATTCCTAGGTGTTGTAATAGGTTGGTAGGCAATGGTGATTGGTAGTGGTGGTTGTGGCGACAGTGACAGTGATATAAATGGTCGTAATAGTTGGTTGTGATAGGATGGTGATTGTAGCAGTGACAATGACATGGATGGTAAGACGGTGATAATAGGTAATGGTAGGGTGATGATAATAATAGGCGATAGTGGTGAGCGGTGATAGGATGGTAGTTGTGGCGGTAATAGAGTGGTGGTGGTAGAAGTAGGGTGGTGATAGGTGGCCGTGGTAGGGTGGTAGAAGACGGGTAGCGATGGCAATGGTTGTGGTGACGACGGTAACAAATAGTGATAGTAGCCAACATACTAATAGACACATGTTATAGGACGATTCGATGATGGAATGAAATATATATTCCTTTAGTTTCAAGGAAAAAATATGTATTTTCACTTTTTCAGAATAATCATTTCAATAGATGTGCGCGATACGATTCGATACAATTTGAAAGTAAAATTATAAATCAAACCGTGAATGACGGATTGACAAATAATTAAACCACGGTTTAAACAATTTGGGTGGTTTCAATTTGCTAATTGATTGAATAATAATATTAAACAATTATTAAGCATTTATATTATTATATAATATAAACAAAAACGTTTGAGCCTCCTCGAGTCTCAAAACTCTAATCCATTTTTTTATGATTTTTGATTTTTTTAAATACAAAAAAGACATTTGTAATTATTCTATTGGTTCTTTCCAATTTATTATTATTTTCTTTCAATTTTATTAAGTAGTCTAATAATCAATATGGTAAGTTCTTTATTAAAATTAAAAAAAAAGGGAAACAAATCATAAGAATTTGAAACTTTCATTTTCTCCTTTCAAAAATACAATTACACAAAAGGAAAACAAAAAGTAGAAAAAGGAAACTGTTAACAAAAGATAAATTAACGGAATAGAACCATCAAAATTCAACAATGATTATAAATAAGCATAACTCACAGTTGTATTCCTCCTAAAAAGAAATATAAAAAAAACAAATAAAAAAAAACCATTTAAAAATATATATATAAAATATTACAACAAAAATTATAAAATATTCAATATCTTCATTTAAAAATATATATATATATATGTTTTATACAATTTTCTTTATTCTTAGACTTCAATTAACACTTGAATATATATCATTTGAATATATATCTATCTATACTATTATATAGGTAAAAATATTGCTAGGCTTTTGATCTCTAAAATTCAGACTTTATTTTTATAATTTTTTTTAAATAAAAATTATATAAATATACATGACAAATTACCATTGGTTGTTTAACTTTAAAGTTTGGGCGAATTACATTAACGGACCTTGTAATTCGAGACTTGTATCACTTTGATTCTTAATCTTTCAATTCTGATACATTTAATTTAAATTTTGAATCTCATTTTAAATAAAGACAATTGAAAACACTGGTGCTCTATTTCAAAGGCAAAGTTTTCAATTTGATAAAAGATAAACTAGTTTAACAAAAATAAATGTCAAAAAAATATTTTTGAATTTTAAAAAATTATTTCTACCTACCAAAGATAAAATTATATAAAAATAATAAATCTTTTATATTTTTATTTTTTTATCAAATTAATTTTTAGTATGCGTTTAGTTAATGATCATATAATAAGTGGTTGTTTTTGTTGATATTTTTAGATGGTTATCATGTAATAAATGCTTATTAAATTTTTAATATGTAATCGATATATTTAATATATTAAATATTTTTAGTTTTGGATTTTTTGATTTAATAGATTAGTTTAGTAATGATATCAAAATTGTCGCCATATTTGACTTTTGAAAAAATAAAAACTAATTTAACCAAAATAAATATCAAAAAAATATTTTAAAAAATTATTTCTACCCTCTCAAAAGATGAAATTATATAAAAATGATGTATTTTTAATTTTTTTATCAATTTAATTGTTAGTTCTTAGAATTTTTTTTTTTTTTTTTCTGAAAATCGAATCGAATAAAACTTTATAATCAAGAAAGTTCTAACATTATTTATTAAAAAAAATGCCATTATATGCCAAACAACATACAAATTAACCAACACAAAATAAATTATATGATGACTTTACTCTTGAAATGGATCGTTTGCAAATGAAATATTTTATATTGTCCTTATTTGGAACAAGATTCAAAATTTAAGATCAAATATATCACAATTGAAAAGTCAAAGACCAAAATGACACAAATCTCAAACTATAGGGACTGTTAATGTAATTCGCCCAAACTTTTAATAGCGATTAATAATTTAAACAAGTGTATTTAAAAAAGAATTATGTTTAGACGAATAATATTATGACACATCATTATAACACATGTGAATATTAATCTCATTTTAATTGTAATAACATAATTTAAAGAAGAATTTTAATTTATAATTTAATAAAGGATGCATAATTTAATAAATGAATATTGATCTCATTCTGTAAACCCTAAACATAATTGAAGGAAGAATTCAAATTTAAAATTTTATTTTAAGAATACAAAATTAATTTATAGACCAATCAGATTATGACACATATTAACAAAATCAAAAAAATGAGAAAAAATATATTGCAATTTTCAGCCTCGAAAAGATGGTAACATTTTGCAATTATAACAACATATAAATATAGATTAAGGGAGTTAATAATTTATGAAATTTGTTTATTATTGGCCATTATGCAGCATTCGTAAGATAAATAATTCACTTATTCAAATTTATTTTGTAATGAATATGAAAATATATAGACTATATGTTTGTTTTATATTATATGTTATAAAACTAAAAAATCTACTGTATCAATTTTGGTGAATAAAATATCCATTAAAATTTAATCCAGATAACAAAAATTACAATCAAAATAATAAACAATGTCATGATTTGCTTCTACACTTTATGTACATTAAAATTGTGTTTGAATTATGAATTAATAATTTGAAACGAAAAAAAGAAAAGAAAAAAAAAAAAGTGAGAGAATGTGAATTAAATATAAAGTTTCTGGTAAATTATACTTTGTCCTTTTTATGTTTAGCTATTTTTTTATTTTGGCCTTTAAAATTTAATTTTTTTCATTTTGACCTTTTATATTTCAATTTTTTCTTAATTTACTCCTAAAACTAACTTTTATCTAAATTCATTATCCAAAATACAGTGCAACAGCACAACCAGAGTTTTCACTACTAATAAACCTTTTTCCAACACATCTCTTACACGTTCTTCTATACTCGACAGATAAATTTACTTTGGTACTAGTCTAGATCATAAGGCCATAAGTGTCAATTTTTCAAGTTGTCGGAGGCGCAAGTAATTTTCGAGCAAATCACTAGGCAAAAAGTAATTAACGTAAACTAGAATTTGAATGCACACCAAAACTCATGCTTGAGTCTACATGCATATGCCTCCTGGCTCAAGAGAAATACATAACACATACAGATTGAACAACAGCATTGGTCCATTTCTTTTCTTGATTTCATTTCAAATGGACCATTAAATATTTAAACATGTAACATTTGTTTCTATATAAACCTAAGATGAATACATATATCCATATAAATGTACAATTAAACCCTTACCAGTAGGTCGACGGGGGTGGAGAGCAAAGCACATTATCTATCTGCAGATGCAACAAGTAACTCTGCCAGCAATGAACTCGGGTTAGTTTAGTTGATCAGAAACCTTGCATCTTACTGAAAGGTCGAGGCTTCGAGTCCCCATTCCCAGGTTACAGCCTCCAATATAACCCAAAAAAAATAAATAATACACAAACAAAACCCAACATCAGGAACTACAAAACTTTAAAATAGAAAGGCATATCAGAAAGAACTCGTTCTTCGAAGCTGATATCTTGGTTCTGGAGACAACTCCCGTTGCAATATCTTCTCCAAGTCCTTAACATAATAAAATCAAATAATTAATAACTAACCATGAAGAAATGGCCGCAAAAGAGAAGTTCTTGAAGTAAGAAGACCTGTTTCTATTAGATACGATCAAGAGCGAGAAGTCATTATAGTTGACCAATGCAAGCAGTAATCTCATGTTTTAGCAATAATATATACTGTTTAGGAATACAAACAATAATATAAAACTGTTTTAGCTTCAACAAGCATGGAACTACTCTAGGAATGTAGCATTTAACTCATTATACAATGAAAAATTATTGGCCAACATATGATTATTAAATAAAAAGACTGACTATTTTTGGTAGGATGCTTTGTCCACATCCACTTAATAGAACACAGACTACGTCGTGCAACCTCGACCCCTGTATTAGTCTAAAGGATTAAGACTATGTCATGTTACCAATTAGTTCCCTGGCAACCTATATTCTGAGAGCACAATATGAAATAGGCATAATATTTTTATTTAGTTGCTCAAAAAAATTTCTTTACCCCGTCAAGCACCAGATAAGTTAAGGGAAAAAATGGATTTAAAATCTATAGAATTGAGAACTTCAAGACAGACCACCCGAGAGTGGTAACTTGGTGGTTGCGGGCTTACTCCCTTTTGTTTTGGTGACTTCGAGCAGTGACAGAGTCTAGAACTACATATTACTTTTTTTCATTGACAATTGAATGAGTTAATTATTTTGAAGTGATAATAAAAATAAAAAAACAATTCAAAATAACATAAACACAAATAAGTAAATTCAATAATTCAAACCCCAAATAACTTTGCAAAACTGAACTGGCAAGAGAGGGAAAGAGATTGAAGATCACGCGTTGCCTGAGATTTTTTATAGAGCGTGAAAAATGTCCATCTTCTTCACAAAGGAAATGGTGTTTTCGGCAACAAGAAAAGAAATAGAGAGAAATACAATATATATATATATAAGTGATGGAAGAAGAAAGAAAAAAAAAGTGTGACAAGTTAAAAGTGAAATGTGAATATCATTGCTCAATAAAAAATAAAATAAAATAAAATAAAGTGTGATAGACCTGTGAGAGGCTAAAAGGAAAAATTATATATACAATATGATAGAAGTACGTACACTTCTATAATGGAGACGTGTCGTGTCAGACATGACACTCTACAGACACTCCTAAAAGTATGTTTGACACTTTTTTAATGGATCTTTAACTAAAATTTTAAATTTATAATATAGAAAACTTTACAAACATTTCTTCGGTAACACTTCATAAACCCTCCACACATGACTACCTTGTTTGGTTCCAATTTTTTGAAAATTGAGTTTTTTATTTTTCGTATTTTTTGATTTTAGTAAATTTTTAAAAAAATTTAAGGAAATATTTTACTTTTTAGATACATCTAATAAATATATAATTAAAAAGTATAATCTTTGTGAAAAAAATCTTTACAAAATTCGGTAAATACCAAAAAAAAAATCAAAAATTCAGTATATTTTTGTATTCTTGTGTATTTATTAATTTTTTTACAAATATCTTACTTTTTCAGTACATCTAGGTTAGGTGCATCTAAAAAGTAAAAAATTTGCTTAAAATATTAAAAAAATTCAGTAAAAACAAAAAAAAACACAAAAAAAACTCAATTTTCAGAAAATTAAAACCAAATAATGTTTTGCATTCTTCGAAATGTAACTTGTGCACTCTAAATATGTTATCAAATATTTATAAGATGAATACATTATGTTTATTTCAATGTTTTATAATTGTTTTTGCATTGTTTAGAATGCAATTGTTACTTAGATGATGTTTCTTTTATAATCTTTGAATAATCTATTCATCTATTTAACATATAATAATTTTATGAAAATATAAATTTTTAATGTGTCCTTGGCGTACCATGTGATGTATTTTTTTAAACCAACGTGTTGGCGAAGTCCAAGTCATGTTTGTGTCATGTCCCATGTTTGTGTCTGTACTACTTAGATGTACTTAGATGATAGGTTTATGTTGTGTTTGGTTGGGGGATTTGGAAAGGAAAAGGAAAAGGAAAAGGAAAAGGAAAATGTGTTTGAAATTAGGTGAAATTTAGGTATATTTTATTCATCACCAACCTTTTACATTTTCTTTTCCAAATTCCTCCTCAAATCCCCTAACCAAACATAGCATTAGTGGAGTATAAATATCATTGTTCAATAAAAAAAATGTCTACATAGCAAAATAACAAAGTAATTGCAAAAAAAAAAAAAAAAAAATGATCAAGATAAAATTTAGAGAAATGCTATGTATCCCAAATATTCTACCAAATATTTTACCAATCCTCTCATATGGGTTGAGACTCACACAAATCCATGTGTGTGTGAGTCTCATACCCATATGAGAGGTTTGGTAGAATATTTGGGGTCCCAAGCATAACTCTAAAATTTATGGGCAAAAATAAAGTCTTAGTTTGGGCAAATTAACCACATTTAAGAAAATCATATTTGAAAATATTATTTTCTAAATGTTCAGTGGGGATAGCTCCCACCCATGACTAGAAGGCCATGAGTTCGAGCTTGTAGGGTGATGCTTGGGGGTGAGACTTTTGTTCATTAATCCTAGACCACCAGCTCCTTGCCACCAAGCCCTCATGGGGTTGGCATCAGACCAATGTTAAGGCCCCTCTTTTCCAACTCCCAACGGGTAGAAACTCCTGTGATCATGCCAAGGAAGGATTGTGGTGCTTGCGATGCCCCACTGCCCCCCTACCCTTTTTGCCAAGCCAAAGAGAGAGAGAGTGAGAAATAATTTCTCTATCTTTATGACCACGCTACAATTGCAATTTCACTATGGCCAGGGCCACAAATAAATAAATAATAGCCCCTCACCATTGCCACAAACACTAGAGCTACAAAACCACAATAGCCAACTACCACCAAAACATTCTCAATAATAATCATGGCCTCTTCCATCACCAAATAACTCACCCAAAAGTGACTCTTCAATTGAGCATATTTACATCTACTAATTCCACTTCCTATTGGCAATGCAACCACCACATTGACACTCATGGTTTCCTTCAGATTTTTTTGTAAATCATTAATTGTTGCATTCATAAGAAACACTTGATGAAATCTGTGAGTTATATTATAATATGTAACATGAGACTATTTTCTTCTACCTTAGACTAAAAATAACAAGGCCCATGCTTATGGAACTAGTTTATCATGTTTACAGCAAGGCAATAACAAGTCCCATGCATTTTCTTCCACATTAGACTAAAATTAATTGGGTTGACTTCATATTTCTAGACTGATGTGGGACTCTTCTAGCTTTATTGATGAATTGGGTTTAATAGATCTCCCAGTGATGGTGCTTTCACTTGGTAGACTAGCAAGGAAGGCCCTTTCATCTATCCAATACATAGATTTCTGGTCTCTTTGGATTGGAGGAACATTTTCCTGAGTACAATATTTGTTGCTGGGACTTCTTTTGGACCACTTCACTTTATTCTTGGACAGTGGGAGGCTTAGAAAGGGGATAACTCTATTCATGTTTGAAAATGTGGTTACAGGTGGAGGGTTTCCGGGATAAGGTAGGGGATTGGTGGAGAAGCTATTCGGTGCAAGGAAATCTGATGAGTTTGGTTTTGGCAAAAAGGCTATAATTATTTAAGAAAAAAATAAAGAAATGGAACATGAAGGAATTTGGAAACTAGAGAATTCGTGCCTAGGAGGATTTGGAGAGTAGTCAGGATAATGAGAAAGAAGGCATTATAATTTTTTTTTTTGTTGCCGATCAAAAAAGAAAAAAGTGTGTTACTAAAATTCCTAATCACGAAGCCCTCACAAGGCACAAAATTTTATTTGGGGCAAATCAGTGTTAAGCCAAGGGAGTTTTGAACTGGCTGATACCATTGGGCACAGATTTGGGCTAAGAATTAATAGAGAAGCTCAAAGTGATTTTGAGCCTAACTTGAGGATAAGGAGGTTCGGGAGAGCCCTTTTCTTTTGGTTTAGAGTCCAAACTTGTGAGATAAGTGGGTTTAATAAGATTAGTGGGCATCTAAAGGGGCACAAGACCAAGTCGGTTAATCTTACCCAATTTACGGGAGAAGGGTTTGAATCAAGTTCTTCAAGGTCATAAAAATTGAGCTAATGAATCTAAGGAAAGACTTCAAAGCAATGACATGGGTGAGATGGGAAATGGGAAGGAAGCGAATAGTGGTTGACAGTCAATAACCAAGGTGTATTCAATCCAAGGAAGAACAAAGAGTTCATGTTGGCTGAGATATGTGATTTGCATAATACAGAAATTGAGCTAGGACTCAGCTGCAAAGATGAAAACAAAGTCTTAGGTGATGAATGTGACCCATGAAACTTCAATCGTCTTTAAGAAATGCACGGTTATTTTTGTTGAATGATGGAGTTTTGGGATCTTTTGGCAATATACAAGTTCATAAATTAAGGAATGCTAGAGAAGAAGGGATGTCCAACAACTACTTGGGGTTTTTGGCAACCTTTAGTGAATCTGATGAGGGTGAATTAGATGAATCTTCTGATGAGTCAGCTCAGAGTGATGATGAAGATGAAGATGAAGATAATATTTCTATAGTGCAGGAAACTAATCTGGGAGTTGCGGCCACGTTTAGTGGGGATCATATGGAAAATCAGAATGGTTCAATGGTCGATAGCCATCATGAAAAGGTAGCATGCAATAATGCAACTAAGTCAACTATTTTGAATTACTTACTGAGATATGTGGACTTGAGGATCTTTTTCTTCTGAGGCAAGGCCTCGTTTGGCACGAAACAGTTTTAGCCTAAAAGTCAAAAAATTACTAAAAAAACCAAAAAGCCTATAACCTATACCAAAAAGTCAAAGGGCTTGTTTGGTTTATTTTTGGGAGAGTTGTTTTGAAAAAAATTTGGGAGAGTTGTTTTCGAAATTTTTTTAGTTTGTTTGGTTGTATATTTTGAAAGTAGTTTTGGAGTTTGGGATGATTTGATATTTTGTTGTAATTGAGTAGATGTATGTGAGAGAAAAAGTGATTGAGAAGGAAAGAGGAGAAAGAAAAAGTGATTGATTGATGTGTAAGAGAGAGAGTGATTTTGAAAATTTTTTGAGAAAAATCTCAAACCAAACAATTTTTTGGAAATTTTTTTCTAAAACTCATCTCTAAAACTCAAACCAAACATACCCAAAGATTCCATTTTCTCTCTACTTTTTGCACATCTTTTCGTAAAAAATCAAAAAGTTATTCCAAACATACTAGTTTTTTTTACCTCATATTTTAGCCAAAAAGCAAAAAAGTTACTAAAATAGCCTGTTCCCAAACGAGGCCTTAATGTGCACAACAAGGTTGTTCAAAATGAGAAAGGGGGTACAAGGAATGGGATACTTCTTTCTTATCCGTTTTCTAATGAGGATACCGTGTTAGCTTCTTGTCCAGTTCTCAATACAGGGGATAATGCATCCATAAGTGATGGGAAGCCTGTAGGGGTCCATTCAAGAGTCCTAACCTCATTGGTCTTGATTTTAATGCTAATGTCAAGGTAGGTTACTGTGAAAATGCCTCTGGTATGGGAAGCTGTCTTGTTCATTTGGATGATGGGGGTAATTCTATTGTGAAAGGGGCTAGTCAAAAAAAATGAAATGTTTTTAAGGGAGTTGATGAAGGATGCATCTTTTTCTCTTGATGAGGAAGGGTCAAGTCAGTTGGGCAGATTATTTAGAATTGATGGGTTGGTCTTCAGTATGATTGAATGTAAAAGGAAGGAGGTTGGAGTTGAGGGGTACGTTTTGTGAGGAGGGAGACTTTACAGATGGGAAAGTGGTAAAATTAAGGGGGTTGGGGAATTAAGAAATTTGGTCTCAGGAATTATGTACAAAGGTTAGGGTTAAGTAGAAATGTAGGGGGCCTTAGGTCTAGGAAGAAGAGGAAAGTGGTTATGGAGGTTTTAGTGAAGAATGCTTTGGATATTGTAATTTTGCAAAAAACCAAAATTGAAAAAGTGGATCGGAGATTGGTGAGAAGTATTTGGCGGATCAGACATATAAGATGGGTTGAGTTACTGTCATGATGCAGGGATGAAGGAGTGGTTTTATATGGAAAAAGTCATTCATGTGACCCCACAATTCCTCCAGGTAAATTCCCAACCCAAGAGTTCGAAAAACACAACTCTACATGGTTAATATCAGAAATTCAACATTCACATTCAGGTTGCAGTGAACGATAAAAGCCAGGAAATTATAATTAAATAATGCACATTCACACAAACGAACCCAATAAAAATTGTTATGTACGTTTTGGAAAGGGTTATCACAGGAGAACTTCCCCTTATTCATAAGCTTGTTTCTGTTCATTTTAAAACCTACATTCCCACCAGTTTTTAAAATTTAAAATTGCAAACTAATCAAATCACTCTCTAAATCCTTTCTAATCTCATGGTAAAACAAATATCTACATGGAACATTGTTTTCAGGCTGTGTCCCATCATAAACATATTTAACAACATGAAAAAGCTTGTCAAATAAGAAAGATTATTAATGATTTGGTTAGATTACACAAAGTGAAGTGATGTTCATACCTTGTTTTCCCCAAAACAAAACTTAGTAAATTAAACAAAATAGTCAACCAAAAAAAGGAAATTTACACATTTTAAAGAATAAACATAGATTAAACACAAAAGATAGACGAGAGATCCTGACCTTTTCTTTCAAGAGCTTCATATTTTCCTCTTCAAGACGTGAAACCTTGTTTACCAGCTCATTATGGTAAGCCTGCACATTACAACATAAATCTGCTAAGGTCACAACCAAATGAACGAAGAATAACAATGCATAATGATTTTGCAAAAGGAAAAACGACAAATCTCAATAGCCTGCCTGTTTTCTTGCTCGTGAACGTGCAGCAGACTCCCTATTCTTGATCTTTCTCCTCAATCTCCTATCAATAGTCCTCTCAATTGCGTCTGTGGCATGCCTCTTTCGGCCTGGTGCAGGTGTATCTGATAGTGTGTCAATTGAAGTGCTTGGTGACAAGCCAATCTGTGACAGAGGCTTTTGACAGGTCACTGCATTATCTGCTCGTATAAAAGGTCCTGATGAAACTTCAGCAAAAAGCCCTGCTTTTACCAAAAAGTCTTCCAAAGTTATCTCGCTAAGAATTTGTTCTCTTTCTTGACCTTTCATCTCCTCAACATTTTTCATCTTCTGCCCTTGTTGAATATCTCTCCACACCTCATCAACTGTCTTCCCACTAAAAGCTCTAGCCAAGCTTAGACTGGCCTGTCGCTGAAGAGAAGATGCTGAAGAAGAACTATCAGTGTCCATTCCAGTAGACTGATTTGCTTCAGCAGTCCATACATTTTTAAGCAATTCATCGAGGTTCATGCTGCCCAGAGGTTTGCCCAAGTCTCCCAATTGATTATCAATTTCCTCAAGGGTGAAGCCAAACCACGAGTTTTGCCTTGAAAATGGCTGTAGATGAGGCTGTTGACCACTCCCGTGAGAACCCATTGTCTGAATCCCCATCGACAGCGTTCATCAAGCAAACCTACTCTGCATAGAATTTCTATGGGTTGAAAAAAAAAATCCAAAAAACTAAAGTGGAAAATCCAAAGGCATTGACAAAATTCACGCTTTAGTATGCCAGAATAAACAAGCCATTCTAAACTGCCTAAATCTCCCCCAACCAATAGAATAACTAGAATGGGAACCGGCTAGACTAAGATACAACATAATCAGTATTCAGTCATTCTCAAAACAATAAAGTTGTGATAAAAGAACTTTTGTCTATTGTCAATCAAAAATGTTTGAGAGAGAGGGAGAGAAGGGTTATATGTCAATTCCAATAAGAGGAATTAAACCAGGAACAGGAGAGAAACAAACATTGAGAATGAAGGCTTGAACTCAAGTGGTCTACCAAAAAAAGATGATACAATAGATATGTACGTCTATATGCCGCCACAAATCTCCCTAGAGGTGCAAAACATTTTTAGGAAAAAATTATCCCAACTAAAATAATAAAAAACAGTAGCCTTTATGCTGCAATGACTGAACCTAGTTAAAGTCAATATTCCAAAAACATTATTAAGATTTGAGATGCCAAATTATCAAAAGGGCTATAAAACAGTTCAGTCTTGTTTCTTTAACTTGAAAAGTGATTTAATGCAGTCAAAAATTGAAGATTTAATTTTTATCAAAACAATTTCAAGTGAGAACATTTACAAAATATCTTGGTGTTGGTTTCTCAATATCTGTGATTAATTTTATCTAATGTTGACAAAAATTTTGGACCTAAATTGAAGAAGAAACCAGGTTATCGGTCACTGGTAGTACAATTGCCAGATCAACTATAATTGAATTAGAGCATCATAAGGGCATAAATTACAATAATCAATCAAATGGAATGAAATAATGCAAAACAGTTTTTTTTTTTCTTTTTCTTTTTCATGGAACTTAAAGTGTATGGAAAAATGCATATGAATATTCTTCATAAATCACAAAGCTTGAGTAGAATCTAATTGTTCAAAGAGTTGTGTTATGCCAAATACCAAACATATTCCTCAAGTAATTATCACCCACATAACAAACAAAAAAAAATTGCACGGAAACTAAACAAAATTACTTCAGATACAGATCTCAACACTTAATAGTAACCACACTAAGCCATAATTGCCACTTTCTCCTTCAATTAGAAAGCAATTAATTACCCTAATCGCTAATTCTTCTACAATTGCAAATTTAACACAAAACCCAAAAATATTATCTTTCAAAATGAAGATAATGAGCGAAAGTCACTGGAATCAGATTTGCTTGAAGAGAAAAACGAAACGCAAGATCCGAGACAAATCGTCTATACAATATGCAAATAAATATACGTATATACTGCATAAAATCTATACCTATATATCCAGAGATAGATAGAGAGAGACCTGTGAGCAGAGAATGATCGATTTGGCGAAGACGACACGGGAATTGTTTGTTGGACTGTTCTGTCAATCAGAAACTTTTTTTTTGACTTGGCAATTCGAAACAATGAAATGCACTTTCCAGACCTTGCAATTCGTCTATTTTTATGGAAAATTACACTAACCCCTAGGTTATTTATCATTATATTGGTACCCATAAATTTCTAGAAATTACATTCGCTCCCCTAAATTGGTAAAATCTTCCTAATATCCCAACCCTCTAAACTCACCCAAAATCTTCCTAATATCCCAACCCTCCAAACTCACCCAATACCCATGAACCTAACTGATTCAAAACATCTAGTTCGATTGTTTAATGGCAAAATTCCATTAAACTTTTCTTAAAGAGCCCTGTCTGAAAATACCAAATTTCTTATAAAAAAACGTGAGTGCACCTGAGTCATATCCCACATGAAAGAAATTAACGTGCTGATAAACTATGGGTGTGAATCATTAAGAGCCGTTGGTAGTTTTTGAAGACCCTCCTAGCCAAATTGCTAGTTTGCTTATTGTAGACATGATCAACTTATCTTGTGAGAGGATCTAATATCTTCACACACTCTTGTTTGTTATGTTTCTGCTTAATCAGAAAAAATAAATAAATAAAGCATATCTCTCGTTTATCTCAAAATTAATTTTCTGGCCATCATATATTATTCAAGAGAATATATAGAACCGATAAATCAATCAAATTCAATCCAAATTGTTGATTTGGTTTGGCTCGATTTTTATTAGTTTCAGTTATGACTTCTATTTCAAAAATAGTTAAACCACTAGAATCGGTCTGATTCGTGATTTTAAGGTTTCAGTTACAAATCTAAACCAAATTGAACTATGATATAATCAAGGGGTTTTTACCTAGTTGGCTAGTCCTTTGGCTATAAAGTCTCTCTTAAGATAGAGGTTTTAGATTTCATTCCTAGAAGTGAAATAGAAAGGTAAGATTTTCTTATAAGGTGTATGGGTATGAGTTTCAATTCCTTCAATGTGCTAATTTAACAACTAATCACTAATTTTTGCTAATAAAAAAAATTGAACAATGATATATTTTTCAATTTTTTAAAATATTTCAATACTAATTTTAGTGGTGGAATTGATATTCTTCAACCAATTCAACTTTGTTAGTTGTTATTACTTTGTTTAAAATCATAATATATGTACCATATCTCTTATTATATAAAATTTCGAAAATCATACCGAATAGAGAGAGAGAATTGATGAATTGTAGAACCTCACCAAACCAAATTGATTCCTATGGTTTGTTTTGATATGGTCACATAGGTTCAATAATTTGATTACGATTCTTTTTTCTTTTCTTTTCTTTTTCATATATATAGTAGGTTTGATTTCTAATTTACTATCAAATTGAACCAATCCATAAACACGTCAAGCATCATCCACAACCCGCACCCAAAACCACAATTTGTCAGCGAGCAATGCTAGGCTTCAGGAAAATATTTCAGGAAAAGCTTTAGGAAAATGGAGGAGGAACTGGAGAGGGCCATCAAAATGGAAGGAGGCGGAGGCGGGGCTGGGCAGAGACAGAGGCGTGCGACGGCGGGGCTGGGCAGACGACCGCCGGCGGCTGCCACGATCGGCCTCCTCCTCCTCCTCCTCCATTTTCCTGAAGCTTTTCCTAAAGCCTAGCATTTTTGTTTGTCAGCATAACCTCTAACCAAACTTCAACCACCAACACCATTAACCACTCAATCACTGTCACTTCATCTTATCTCCATAACTGTCTTTTCTTTCATTATCAATCACATATTATCACATCTAACTATCATTAGTGGTTGCCACTAGTCTAACCATCACCACTAAAAATATCATTGTGCACACAAAATTTCATAATTATACCCCATTGCCACACCATCTTAAACCTCTACAACTACACCCTCTTATCATATTATGAGAGCAGTGATAGATTCAAAATTGCAATTTTGAGGACTACTCTATAATTTAAAAAATTAGATGACTACTCTATAGAATTTTAAAACTATTTAAAAAAATTTAAGAATGCGAACTATTATAATTTTAAATTATTTTAAAATTTCTAATATGATATATAATAATTTTAAAATTTTTGAGAGTGCGGCCACCCTCACTCCTAAATCCATCATTATACGAGAGTCACCACCCTCCATGCCATTAATATAATTCCACACATATAAGATCCACCACCACCATGTTTATGCTATCACTACCCATTTTTCATGCACCACCACCACTTCATATATTACGCATTATCCTTTTACTAAAAAAAGCTACATGCCACTTCTTACAAATAAAACATAATCATGTCTGTGCACTACCATTCACTGCCACCTCCAATCAACCTAACTAAAGCCACGTCAATCCATTCAATTAACTTAACGGTACATAATATTCATCTTACAAAGGCCTTGTTTAGTGGAAATCTTTTTAAATTAAAAGTTAATAATTAAAAAGTTTCTATTAGTTTTCAAATAATTAGATTTTTTTAACTTACTTAAGTTGTTTTTGTCTAATATATTATAAGCATAAGTCACACCAAATCGTCTCAAGCAGACTCCTAAATTAAAATAAATTATAATTAGTTCTTTTAAATTGGAATAAACAATCCCAAAGTCACTAATCTACCTATCAAAACACATACATTAAAGTCCATTTTCGAAAAAAATCTGAAAAGATTCAAAGTTGGGTAAATATGGATTGTGCCGAGGCATTTGTAACTGCAAGGGCCGTGGAGTTGGCTTGAGAGTTGGGGCCTCGTGAGGTTCTTTTTGAAGGGGATTTGTTGAATATTGTGAGAGCTTTTAAGTTGAATGACTTTTGGCTCTCACAGTTTGGGCATATTCTTTAAGGCACCTCACATTCATGTTGAGGATTTCGTTGGCATGGCTTTACTCATGTTCGTCACAAGGCTAATTCGGTTGTGCATGGGTTGGCTAGGAAGACAAAGCAGCTTTCAGGCTTGAGGTGCATATGATAAGGTTCAAGAACGCCGTTGGAAAATTCGGAGATCTTCGAAGATCCTTGAAGAAAAATTCGAATTCTCTAGAAGATGATGAGAGACTTAGATTCTTCAATAGTCTCAACTAAGAACACAAAAGTGAAGAGATGATGGAGATAAGAGATTGGGTGAAGAAGAAGACAAAGTAGTTAGAGAGAAAATAATGGCAAGGCTCTCCCACGGATCTCCCACTTTCACTCTCAAGGTTAATAATGGAGAAAGGAAATTAGTTCTTTCCCAAGAGTTTTCTCTCCAAAATACATCCCTTGTAAAGCTATGGGTGGGTGCTATTTATAGGCACCTCATGATGTAGGATGGAACCCATGTGCAAGGCACATGAGAAATATTCTCTTTAACCACCTTGTCCGATAAGGTGACCTCTCCGAGGATAAGGAAAACCCCGAAGACGAGATTAACCTCTCGGCGAATCCTTCTTTTTAGTCACACCTAACCAATGATCTCCAATCATCCTAAAGGGTCAAGGGTAGTCCCAGAGGACATCCTGCGGCATAAGGATCAGGGGTAGTTCAAGAGAACGCCATGCCGCAAATATTGCCGAGTCTCAGGGACCCCCTAGATCATGCCACCTCGACCCGGGTATAGGCTAGTTTAACCGAAGAGTGAATTTATCTCCACTCACCGTCCTCGAGATCGGGTCCTTTGTTCGGACTCCATTACGCCCATGGTTCTGGTACGTAGATCCCAGAAAGTTCCGAGTCCGCAAGTGTTCTGGGACTCATTAATAGAACGGCTTCTAGATTGCGTCTGAATCCGTTCGAAACCAAGTGCTTTGGATCTCTAGGTTCGTGGATCTAAACCCTTTTGAGTCCGAGCCCGAGTAAGTCTCTAAGTTCGTGGATCCGAACCCTTTTTAGGCTTAGAGCGATTCGGCCCGTTTGATGGCGATAAATTTGGGCTCACCAATCTTGGACTATTGGGCCTAATTAATTTAGTGGGCTCAAATTAGCTCCTCTTACATTTGCCCCTTGCGTGTATGAAAAATTGTAGTTTTCTCAGACATGCATAGTTTTACCTTGTCAGCCATGCTTCGCGTTACGTCTTCGAAAATGTTTGGTCTTCATGTGACTTTTGGATAAAGCTGAGAACTCACTGTAAATTATGAGTAAAATTGACAATTAATAAAGATAATAAAAAAAATTATTTTTTATCTTTGTGTCATGTTTGGCCCATGTACACTTTCATATTCTTGATTTATTCTCTCAAAGAAAAAAATCAAAATTTTGAATATTTAATAATCTACCCACCAAGAATGATCAAGAATTAAAACTCCTCTCCCAGGAAGTCAGACCTCTTTTTTTTTTTCTTTTTTTTTGAACATCTGGAGAATATATATATATATATATTTTCACTCCAACATCCGAAGAATATATATGTATATATTTTTTGGCCATCATCATCATTTTTTTTATTCTTGAAAAGATAAAGTCACATATTTTTTTTTTAGTCAAACTTGACTTTGTTGGGCCCACGCCACCTCTCTTCATTATTTTGATTCAAAACCTTGCTGCTTAAATCCTCCATCACGTGATAATGCCAAATCATTTGATTAATGTTTGAAAGGAAACTTTTTTTCTCCTCCAATCGTAAGAAACTATTCTATATATCTATATGTATATCCCTAGTCTTAGCACATTTGAGGACCATCATAATATTTTTCCCTTTTCTTTTATTATTATTTTTTTTAGGACAAATTACATATACCTCCCTCGAGATTTAGCTAAATTACAGATGCCCCTCTGAGGTTTCGAAAATTACAGATACCCCCCTGAGGTTTATATTTTCATAACAAATTACCCCCCGAGGTTTATAATTTCATAACAATTTGCCTCCTAATTTGTTATGCAAATAGTATCTTCAGGGAAGTATCTGTAATTTCTCAAATCTCATGGGGGTATTTGTAATTTTATTAAACCTCGAGGGGGTTATATGTAATTTGTCTTTTTTTTTAATCTTTTTGCCCATAGCTATTTCGGGCCTCTTTCTCTTTCTGAAACTAAGACCGACCCAGCCCTCTTGTTCTTCAACAAAGACCCAGCTCTCTTCTTCTTCAACGAAGCTCCACAACTGCCGAACCAAAGGCCACACAAGCCATTGCCGTCAGCCTTCGTGAGAGTCACTGTTGACGCCGACCACGCCGCCCTCTCAACGGGTCACTGGTCGGTCCAGACGGAAATTCCTCTGACTAATTTGGCTCTTGAAATATCAGTGCTTACGCTGCTGCTAACCTGTCTTGGCTGTCTCCGGTGCTGGCTCTACCGATCTCGGCTTTCATTACTTCAAGTTGTGACTAAGTTTTGTCTCATACATCCAATCTATGAGAAAACTCAAATCCCTCTCACTCTTCATTTCTCTGATTTCAAACATACTCTTCTCCTTGTGATTTTTGATCTGTGAGCAAACTTTTTGTGAAATCCATTTTTGAATTTCTTATTTGTATAAACTCTAATTTATAAATTTCTGGACAAGTAACCCATAAATTTCTGGTGTTGCACATCTTGATAAAAAGAACTTGATTTTTTCTTTGTGAATATTGGAACAATCAATGTTGAATCCTTGTTAATCCCATCAAAGAAACTTGGGTTTTGTTGTATTGAAATCCATGCTATTGAATCTTGAACCTCTGAGGGAAATGTAGTATTGAAATTCATGTTTTGGAATTTGGCCTTGTGCTGATAAATCTGCCATAAATTGAGTATTAATATTGCAAAGATTCATTTAGTGTAGAGAGAGATAAGTTGAATCCTTTGAGTCTTATTGTTGTTGTTGCTAGCTTTTCTTGAATGGGACGTTGTTGTTGTTGTCGATGAAACCCAAGGAAATAAACCCCTCATATTGTATATAAATCTTGTTATCGAATGATTGATTGTTGCAACCCTGAGAATATTAGACATCATGCTTGAACTCTTGATGTAGAATTCATCGTAGGATTTGTTGATATGATGAAATACCTCATTGAATAATAAAGATGATATATTGTTGTTTGTTTAACTTGTGGATACTCGGAAGATAAATAGTTGATGCCTGATGCCGAGATTTTGTTTGAACATTGTTGCTTTACGTTGGCTAGAGAGGAACCGGCCCGGGGAGACAACACCTTGATTGTTACATTTTCATGAACTTGCTCGGAGGAGTAGAATTGTTGTAGCTTAAATAGATCATTATTATTTGTTGATGTTGCCACATTCTGTAATGCCTGAATCATGATCTGAAATTGAGGAGAACAAATTCTTGTAACAGCTCTACGACCCCAGTGCTCTCAGAACCCGCACTAATGAAAGCAAAGGTTGTTCCTCGGAAGTTCGAACGGAAGCAAGACTGTCCCTCAAGAGTCCGAAAGTAGCACACACCCTATTTCGGCAAGAAGGATCCCTCTGCAAGGCAATCGAGTCTACCAAGCTTGCACCAACAGAAGTAAAAGTTGTCTCTCGAAATTCCGAGTAGAAGCAAGGCCATCCCTCAGAAGTCCGAGTGGAAGCAAGGTTGTCCCTTGGAAGTTCGAGTGGATGCACACTTCTACTTCAGCAGCTAATAGAAGCAAAAGCCACGACCTTAAGGCTCTCAGAACCTGCACTAATGAGAGTAAGGGCTATCCCTCAGAAGTCTGAACAGAAGCAAGGTTGTCCCTCAAGAGTCCGAATAGTAGCACACATCCTACTTTGATAAGAAAGATCCTTCTGGAAGACAACCGAGTCTACCAAGCTTGCACCAACAGAAGTAAAGATTGTCTCTCGGAAGTCCAAGCAGAAGCAAGGTTGTCCCTCAGAAGTCCGAGCGAAAACAAGGCTCTACCTCAGAAGTCCTAGCCGAAACAAGGCTGTCCCTCGGAAATCCTAGTGGATGCGCACTTCTACTTTGGCAACTAATGGAAGCAAAGGCTATCCCTCGGGAGTTCGAGTAGGAGTCCACTCTACTTTGAAAAGAAAGATCCTCAGAGCTCGTATTGATGAAAGCAAGGGCTATTCTTCGGACCCTCACTAATGAGAGCAAGAGCTATCCCTCGGAAGTCCAAACGGAAGCGAGGTTGTCCCTTAGGAGTTTGAATAGTAGCACATACCCTACTTTGGCAAGAAGATCCCTTCTGATAAGCCACCTCAAGGGCTATTCTTCGAAATTCTGAGTGAGAGAACACACTCTACTTCAGCAAGAAAGATCCTTGACACTCTTTGAAAGTCTGAGTGGAAGAACACACTCTACTTCAGCAAGAAAGATCCTTGAGGCTCGCACTGATGGAAGCAAGGTCTGTTCTTCGAAAGTCTGAGTAGGAGCACACACTCTACTTCAACAAGAAAGATCATCGAAGCTCGCACTGATGGAAACGAGATTTACTCTTCGAAAGTCTGAGTGGGAGCACACATTTTACTTCAACAAAAGAGATCATCGAAGCTCGCACTGATGGAAATGAGGCCTATTCTTTGAAATTCTGAGTGAGAGCACACACTCTACTTCAACAAGAAAGATCCTCGAAGCTCGCCGAGTGGGAACACACACTCTGCTTCAACAAGAAAGACCCTCGAAGCTTGCATTGATGGAAGTAAGTGTTGTTCTTCGGAAGTTTGGATAGAAGCAAGGGCTGTCCCTCGGAAGTCCGAATCCACACTAATGAGAGCAAGAGATGTCCCTCGGAAGTCCGACCAGAAGCAAGGTGACAGAAGTCCGAATAGTGGCACACACACCCTACTTCGGCAAGAAAGATCCTTTTTGGCAGACAACTGAGTCTACCAAGCCCATACTAACAGAAGTAAAGATTGTTCCCTGGAAATCTAAGCGGAGGCAAAGCTATCCCTTGGAAATCCGAGTAGATGTACACTATCTTCTTCGGCAATCAATAGAAGCAAATGCTATCCCTCGAAGCTCGCACTGACAGAAGCGAGATCTATTCTTCGAAAGTCTGAGTAGAAGAACACACTCTACTTCAGCAAGAAAGATCTTCGAAGCTCGCATTGATGGAAGCAAGGGCTATTATTCGGAAGTCTGAGTGGGAGCACACACTCTACTTCAGCAAGAAAGACCCTCAAAGCTTGCATTGATGGAAGCAATGGATGCTCGTCGGAGGTCTGAGTGGGAGTACACTTCTACTGTATTAAGAAGGTCCCTTCTGGTTGGTAACTGAGTCTACTATTCCTCTTTCTTCTTCGAGAGGCAACAAAAATTACATAATGTTTCAAGCAACATAACACAATGAAGATATACAATACAAAGAAAATAACTTCTAATGGAGATACACAATATAGAGGAAATGACTTTCTTCATAACATTAAAAAGAAAGATAGAAAATTCTTGGACAATGTAGGAAATACAAATTGTAAATGTCATAGATAGACTTCTTTTACAGAATGTTGACATTTGCCCCTAGAGTTGTAAGGTCATTTGGAAAGCTTTCACCAGCTGCTCAGATTGTGGCCGTCATACACCATCATAGCTATGTCTTCTAAGATATCCTGGGGCCCCTGTTCTTTGAATTCTAGCTCATCTGCTTCGACTTTTCTTTCTAAAGATCTTTTTAAGCGTCCTGCACTTTTCTGTAGGATGTCCCAGTGATCGGTGGAAAACACAATAATTAGGACCCTCACAGTCCTTCTTCGGCAAAAACTCTTCGACACGAGGCAACTTCAGTTCCCCATCTGCCACCCATTCTTTAACTAAGGCCTTCACCTCCTCAACACTACACGAAAAAGGAGTGTCATCTTCACAGTTTTTCCTCTTCTGACCTCTGAATTCCTCCCCCTACGACTTTCGAGTAAAATACGCGGAAGCCGTAGTGATAGGAGGTCCTCGGGATGACTTGAAGCTGGTTTTATAACTAGTCTCGAACCCGATCTCCTGAGATTAAGGTATGTTGATGTTCTGAGATGCTTCAATTAATGCCAAGAAGGTGGGTAGCTTGTGATTAACAAGAAGCATCTTGTACCCGTTCACTGCCCCTTCAACACAGATTTGGACCAAGTAACTTTCCTCTACAATCTCGTGACAGTCTACGGCTTTGTCTTGGAACCTCTTCACATATTCGAGAATGTCTTCACCCTCTTGCTGCTTTTCCTTACATAAGGTAAGTGCGGTTACTTTCTCGGCCACCTAAAAGAATTTGGCGTGGAATTTGTTGACCATTTCTTCCCAACTTCGAACAGAGTTTGGGGCCAAGTTAACATACCAACTATATGCTCGGTCGGTGAAGGACTTAGAGAATTCTCTCAGTCGGAGGACATGATTTGTACCATGAATCCCTAAAGTCTCGATGAACCGAACAACATGTTCTCGAGCATTTCCTTGCTTGCCATTGAATTTGATGAACTTCGGCACTATGTACCCCTTTGGGTATGGATAATTTAACATCTCGATAGGGTATGGTGGCTTGACATCCGGATCAGGCAAAGAGGGTAAAGTCTTTTTGCCCCGTTCGAGATCGAACATGGCTTGCGCATCGGCGAGAGTGAGAAATTATTGAGGGAGAGAACTTGATGTTGGTATTCCCGGAACCTGACTTGTAGACCCGAAGACCGAGCTTGGAGCAACTTGGCCATTTGGGTGTTGAGAATTCACCATCGGTGAAGACACATGATGATATTGGCCATCGACACCTATGGACACGCCATTTGGTGATAGGACGTTGCATTGGGCCCCATAAAGTTCATTGCACGCCACGGCTATACTGGGTTGGACTTGCAAACTTGGCGTCAAAGCCGAAGGAGACCCACTCGGTACATGAGTAGAATTTACAATCAGTGGAACAAAATTAGGCATGGATAGAGCACCATTTTGTAGAGAAATTTTTGTAGGCTTTCTTGAACTTTCACAGTCGTTGGAACACCATTCATTGCGCCGGAAGCTCCTCCAACCACCGTTGGACCATGGCTCGATCCTCCAGGTGTGTGATTTTGCGCTCCACGGGCTGCAGGTTGGCCATGACTTGTGTCACGACCCAAACCCGCCCCTATAGGTTTGGCACCGTAACCGGCCAGTAATCCGAGGATTACCTACGGCATCTGAACAGATTAACAAAACATTAGGGGCTAGCGGAAGCAAATAATAATATACAACGTCCATTGAGCTGTGCAGACTTATATGAGACAGAAGAATTTTAAACTTTTTATATACATATTTACATATCATCCACACGTCATAATATATATATAGATTAGGCAGAAAGGGACTTAGTCCCTTTTTCAAAATACACAAGACTTGAAGAACCACACAAGAAAACATAACTTAAACTTTAAATTACATAACGACAACACTTAACATATCTGGAACCTCTACGGGAGGCACATAAGTTGGCTGACAAAATAGATTCTAGACAGAAGCCTCTAGCCTGGTCACGCGCCTGATCACCTACATTCATAAATAATACAGTAAACTAAAGCCCAGTGAATAATAACAGAGTAAAGGGTTTCAATAAATGAGTCCATACAGATTTCAGAAATCAATTCATATTGTATCAAAATCATGCTTGATCAGATCGAAATCATAATTCAGCTTTATCAAATTCATACTTGATCAGATCATATATAGACAGAAATCATAAGTCATGGTTACATTTACGTGATACATCCATTAGCAAACTAAACGCGCAATGCGTAAGGTTATGAATAACCTCCTAGTTCCGGTGAAGGAACCTCCGGATCCGGGTAACACAACAGCTAAGCCCCCATGGCGGGCCTCCGGTACGGGCATCAGTGCACAAACTCATATAACAAAACGCATAAAGCGTAACATCACAGGACACATAAAGCGTAAAGTTCCCCGAAGGAACCTCCGATACCGGGTCACGACTGTAAATCTCACATGGTGCTAAGGACGTCACGGATACATGTCAGAAATTAGACAATCATTCATTGTACATAACATATCATTTCAGAAAACAGATCTCATTTTGTCACACAGAAAATAAGTACAGTTGAACATATCTTTACTAAGTTATTACTCACAGTGGGCTGCAGAAGCAAATCAGACAGACCGGACATATCAGGAAAATCAGGCAGACAATGGCGCGTGACCTACACAAGCACATAACATATACACATTGAAATACAACATTACTCCCTTGATTAAACTTGTCCTTTCAAGTCTCTAGTCTTTATAGTCCGAAGTTCTACTACGTTTATTCTTTCTCATTTAAATAAGCCGAGTTCTTATTTCACATATTCTTTCATTACTAAGTCCTTCTTTTCCAAATAGATTGATCCTTTACTTGGCTTCTTAAATAATTACCACAAGATCAATGATTCATTCTTTAACTAACTAATCTATGTTGATTAGTAGCTTATTATTCTTTATTAAGTCATAAATTATATCTAGAATGCATTGGAAAGAGATGAGGACAAAAATATGAACTAAATGCAAATTTCCAAAACGTGCTAAAAATGGGGTCTTCGCTCGAGCGCCACTTTGGTCGCTCGAGCGGACTGTACAATTTTGAAAAACTGCTGGGAGCTTGATTTTCACGCTCGAGCGAGACTTCCCTCGCTCGAGCGAACAACGAAAATTCTGAAATTTCAAAATTGCAATTAAAGTTCAAGTTTGGTATCAAGGCTTCAAAACACGTATTTTGGTATACAAACATGGAAAACCATTTATTAAAGTCATAGATTGCTAAATCACTTATTCAAAATCATTTATTCAAAATCATTCCCCAATTGCCAAATTTAGTTTGAAATCATTTTCTCCATAAATTGAACATGGCTCCAAACTCTCATTTTCTTTTTAGTTACATAAAATTGATTTCAAGCTCTTTCTACTTTCCTTTCAAGCATGAAATTAAAGTCATAAATTCCTTAGAAAATTATTCACATGCATGAAATTGACATCAAAATTACTAGTTTTATATTCTTATAAATTTTCCAACTAGTTTCCATAATCTTAATCTTAACTTAATTCATAACCTCAATTTAATTCATAACCATAGATGTCCCCAAATATGTTTCATTTAAATAAAATCTCAACTTACAAGTATGGATTAAAATCTAATTATAACATCAACACTTTATCTAACATTAGGATTAATTCTAAATTTCCATAAACTTGATGTTTATAAAACATTCCCTTTTCCTCTTCAAAATATGAGATTGAATTAATCCAAATTTTTCATAACCTATGATGCATGGATAAAACACTTATAAAAAATCCCACTAATTCTACATTCTCAAGCTTAAATTATAATTTAACTTTTTAATTAATATCAAAATTCAATCCCAACTCACAAGCTTTAAAATATGGATTAAAGTTCTAAAATCTTGAAAATCCACAATGCATGTATGAAATTCCATTTCAAAAATTAAGCCAACTCTAGATTGTCAAATTGTAAATCATAATTTACTTCTTGATTTATCCCAATTTAGATTTAATTAATTTTTCTTCATACCTAACCCAAATTTAATCTCATAAATCTTTTTACACATGAATTAAATCTTAACTTTGAAATTCTAGCATGCATGCAAGGATGGATCTCAAATTTAGTAAAATCAAACTCAAACTAATTAATTTTCAAATTAATTTCCATAATATTCCACATGCATGTAATCCTTTTCAATTTATCTTTTATAATTTTGAATCTAATTCAATTACACCACCCTTATACTAATTCCTTATTATTTACATGCAATTGAACCCAATTTCATTTTGATTCTAGATGTTAGGGAAATTATTTACAAGAATTAAGGTAGAAATTATTACCTATTGTTCCTCCAAGATGAATTCTTGGGCCTTCCTTGGCTACTCTTTACATTCCTCTATGCTCCTAATTTCTTCCTTTTGTTCCAGCACACACACAAAAACAGAGGCTTTCCCTCCTTCTCTCTCGGCTCTTTCTCCCTCTCTTGAACCCACAGCATATATCTAACAAAGACCAAAACACTTCTCTTTTTCTTTTTGAGTTCAATGACTCTTTCATCACAATATACATATTTCTCACATCCCTTGTTTAGCCTCATTACACGTGCACACACACACTCTCATAGCACCTCCAGCACAACACTTAACATGCACACACCCACAGAATTTCTTAGTGCACCCACACCACAATTCTAGTTTAGTCCATAAATCAATTTTTGTCTAGAATTAATTTAATTAGGCATCACTTAATCTTAATAAATTTCAATTAGCACATCAGTAGATTAATTCTAACAAATCATAGATCTCTCATAATTTAATTAATCTAATTGATTTCCGTTAGAGCCTAATTAATTATATTTAATTTTATTAATCCGAATCAGATTTTTAATCAGACTCCCAAAAGGCTCCAAATAATAAATCGAACGTATTTCCAACCTCAATTTTGGTTTCTTAAATCATTTAGGTCTTCAATTTCTGATCAGACTCTAAGTTTCCGTCAATAAATCACATATCCAAATTAGACACCCCATAACTAAATTTAATTCGCAATAAACACAATCCCCAATCCTCATAATTTAATCAACTCCAATTAGGACCTAATTAATCGAATCTCAATTTCACTAAACTGAATCGAATATTTAATTAAACTCCCAAATGGGTCCATAATTAATATTAAATTGATTCGACTTCTTAACTTCACTTACTTAAACCATTTGGACCCTTAATTTCTAGTTCCAAAATAAACCTTCAATAAAATCATATACGAGTCAGATTCCACAATTCTCATAAATCCCAAATAAATTATAATACTCGGCAATTAAATCTCAAATCCCCTTAATTAATCAAGTACTAATCATTATACGTGATGGGGCCGTTATAACTTGTTCCTCCTAGCACTTGATTTTGCACACCATTTTGTACAACTTCAGGGAGAACTTGGGGTGGATCTTGATGGTTTTGACCATTCTCAACATTTCCAAGAAGTTGTTGATGTCTGTTAGTGCCGATTTGACTTCTATTTGTTGCTGGTGGTGAGAAATTCGAACCCATCACCAACATGGTGTGGGTGAGATTTTGAAGGGTTGTGAGAATCTCTTGTTGAGTGTGTTGGAGTCCTTGAATGGCTTCTAGGATTAGAGATGAGTCTTGAACTTCAGTCCTTTCATCACCGCCATTGGAAGAGCCTTGTTGCTGAACTTCTTCTTCTTCCGCCATCTTCACCGGAGTTGTGTAGATTCCAGATCTTGTTGAGACCATTAACCAATCTGCCTCCCCAGCAGAGTCGCCAAATATATGATAAGGTTCAAGAATGCCGTTGGAAAATTCGAAGATCTTCGAAGATCCTTGAAAAAAAATTCGAATTCTCTAGAAGATGATGAGAGGCTTAAATTCTTCAATAGTCTCAACTAAGAACACAAAAGTGAAGAGATGATGGAGATAAGAGATTGGGTGAAGAAGAAGGCAAAGTAGCTAGAGAGAAAATAATGGCAAGGTTCTCCCATGAATCTCCCACTTTTACTCTCAAGGTTAATAATGGAGAATGGAAATTAGTTCTTTCCCAAGAGATTTCTCTCCAAAATCCATCCCTTGTAAAGCTATGGATGGGTGCTATTTATAGGCACCTCATGATGTAGGATGGAGCCCATGTGCAAGGCACATGGGAAATATTCTCTCTAACCACCTTATCCGAGGAGGTGACCTCTCCGAGGATAAGGAAAACCCCGAAAAGGAGATTAACCTCTCGGCGAACCCTTCTTCTTAGCTACAACTAACCAATGATCCCCAATCATCCCAAAGGGTCAGGGGTAGTCCCAAAGGATGTCCTGCTGTATAAGGGTCAGGGGTAGTTCAAGAGAACGCCCTGCCGCAAATATTGCCGAGTCTCAGGGACCCCTTAGATTGTGCCACCTCAACTCGGGTATAGGCTAGGTTAACCGAAGAGTGAATTTATCTCCACTCACTGTCCTCGGGATTGGGTCCTTTGTTCAGACTCCATTACGCCCATGGTTCTGGTACGTAGATCCCGGAAAGCTCCGAGTCCGCAAGTGTTCTAAGACTCATTAATGGAGCGGCTCCTAGATTGCGTCTGAATCCGTTCAAAGCCAAGTGCTTCGGATCTCTAGGTTCGTGGATCTGAACCCTTTTGAGTTCGAGTCTGAGTAAGTCTCTAAGTTCGTGGATCTGAACCCTTTCGAGGTTTAGAGCGATTCGGCCCGTTTGATGGCGATAAATCCGGGCTCACCAATCTTGAATTATTGGGCCTAATTAATTTAGTGGGCTCAAATTAGCTCCTCTTACAAGGTGTAGATGGAGGAGGTCCCAACTGATCTAGTTTCTTTGGTTGTTTCGAATGCTTTGTAACTCTTTTTTGGGCAATTTAATTATCTTTAAAAAAAAAAGAAGTCCATTTCCATTGTCCCTACCTGCGTACATCTCATATCTACCCAATTTTACACAAATTAAATTGCCCTAAATATCAAATTGATTTCAATGATGGATAAGAAAGGTAGAGAAAAGAGAAAAAAAAGGATTTGAAATGAGGCATTTGGAGACACAAAGCAGAACAAGAAGAGAGCAAAATGATAGTCATTAATAATTGATGAAATTTTGGTGTAAATAACCCTTATTATAAAGTTACTTTTTATTTTTTAAACTCATTAAAAGTTTTGAGAATTTTTTGGAGTCAAATTGTAAATAAAATAAATTGAGGCAAAGTAAGAGCATCCGCCTATCTTTTCTTATATTACCTCTGTTTTTGTCAAAACACAACCCCAACGGTTCTCTTATTCAATCCCCCAAATATAAGTGTTGCTACAGTGACTCTTTACAAATAAGGAGTCACTGTAGCTCCCTTATATCTGATAAATTATTATTTTATTTCGTTGAAAGCAAGAAAGATGTACTCCCGAACGTACCCCGAACATCACTCCGGATGTCCTGTAAGTGTCCTAAAACTAAAGAAAAAAAAATATAAAATTAGTTTGACTGGTCGACTGACCGGTCGTCCGCCTCTATTTGCTTTCCTCTACTATTAGCACATGCTGTGATGTTGCATGTGTTTTTATTATTTTATTACTAAAAAAATATTTAAATTTAAAAGTAATTAAAAATATTATTTTAATAGAATAGAAAAAGATTAGAGAATTTGTTAGGAAAGTAGATAAAAAAGTGTTTCTTAAAATAGAAAATGAATTTTTTAATGATATTTTGGGCAAATTACCAACACCCTTGAAGCTTGACTAAAATATGGATTCCTTCTTGAGATTTGAGAAATTACAAATTTGTCCCATAAAATTTATATTTGCATGACAAATGAGGA
Organism: Camellia granthamiana; assembly: GCA_036172215.1. Lineage (NCBI taxonomy): Eukaryota > Viridiplantae > Streptophyta > Magnoliopsida > Ericales > Theaceae > Camellia > Camellia granthamiana. The sequence continues at coordinate 96,280,633 of CM069915.1, forward strand.
GGTAATTTGTTATATAAATATAAATCTTAATGAGGTAATTTATTATACAAATATCAATCTCAAGAGACAGAATATAATTTTTTAAATCTTAAGGAAGTTTCAAAAAAATCAAAAAGTCACTATCCTATTTAAGTCATATCATCTTATTTAAGTCACATTACCTCTCTAACACATCACTTCAAACCCAACCCAAATCCAACCCATATTTAATAAAAAGTCAAAAAATACATTTATTTAGATCATCCCAAACAAAGGCCCCGTTTGGTAGAGCTGTGAGAAAGTGATTATAGATTATAACTTAACAGATTATAGCTTATAGCTGTGAGCATAAGTTGGTAACCTGTTTGGTGTAACTGTGGGATTATAGATTTAAGTAGCAGAATAGTGTTTGGTAAATAAGCTATAAAATAGTTTTTTTCTGTATAATTGACCTTTTTGCCCTTATATGATATAAAAATGATAATTTTGTCATTTTTTTTTCAATTTTAATTTAAAAAAATTATTTCATTAATAAAAGTTAATATAATTAGTATTAATTAGTATCAACTAATATAAAAATTGATACATTTGATAAAAATGTAATGGAAGTATTATTGTAATAATTTTTTTCATTATAAATTAATTAGTGTCAATTAGTTGCTTAATCAGTATCAATTAATGTTAAAATTATTAATTAGTATCAATTAATGGCTTAATTAGTCTGAATTGATACTAAAATTATTAATTAGTATCAATTAATATTAATAATTAATTATTATTAGAATCAAATAATATTAATAATCAACAATTGTTATTAATTAGTATCAATTAATAATTAATTCATTACAAAAATATACAATATTAAATTTTTTTGACATTTCTGATTCTATTTTTAAATTTTTTTTTTTTTTACAATTAATAATATAACAATTGTTATTTTTTTTACTTTATTATTCTTTTTCATTACAATTAAATTGTGTAATTTATTTAATGGATATAAATTGCACAATTTATTTCAATATTAATAAATTATTTTTTATTATTATTTTCATTACAATTAATATCCATGTATTTATATTATGTTGTGATGGCATTACATATTATTTTTCTTCATATTAATTTCAATTATTAATTTAATAGAAATTATAATATTCATTTTTTATTTCATTTAATAAAAATTATTTCATTTTTTTTCTTCAATTTTAATTTTTTTAAAAAAATTATGATTATGTTTTTATTAAATTTTTTTCATTACAATTAATAATTTATTTATTTTTTTTTTTCTATTACAAATCCTAGCTACTGCCGCCGGTGGCTAGGGTTTCAGATCGCAGATCGCGATGGCGACGGCGGTGGTCAGATCGCGAAGAGAAAGAGAGGAGGCGACGACGATGGTGCCACGACGGTGAGCTCTGGTTTCAGAGAGAGAGCTCTGGTGATTTCAGAGAGAGAGCTCTAGTTTCAGAGGCGACGATGAGAGAAAAAGAGAGAGAGAAAGAGCTCCGGTTTCAGATTGCGACGGTGTGGATCAATCGTGACAGTGAGCTCTGGTTTGAGATCGCGACGATGAGCTCTAGTTTGAGATCGTCACGTCGTCGATGGCGATGGTTATGGTTAGGGTTAGGGTTGCCAACGCTGGAAATGGCTTGTGTACGCCGGAAATCGTCTATGCTCCTTCGTCTCTCTCTGGTTCGTGAACAGTAGTGTTGAGATGTGGTTTATATCTAGTGACATGTTCGTAAATAATGGAGATTAAGAGAGGTATTTAAGTCATTTGGGTGGCCCACTGTGCAGCATCGCGCTTAAGCTTAAAATATAAGTATCCCTTGGATCACTTTTCAAATAAGTTGAAAATTAGGCCAAGTTTAGCATCTTTAAAAAAATTCAAAAAGTCAAAAAGCCACTATCCTATTTAAATCACATCACCTCTCTAACACATCACTTCAAACCCAACTCAAATCCAACCCATATTTTATAAAAGTCAAAAAATGTACTTATTTAGTATTTCCAAACTTGACTTCTCTTTTAAGTTATAAACTAGTGAAATAAGTTGAGCCAAATACATATTTTTAGCTTAAATTAAAATTAAAAATTGAAATAAATTGAAATGAGCTGTTTTTAAGATAAAAGTATTCTAGTGAAACCTCGACGGGTGTCGCTAATTTGCCCTGATATTTTAGGATAAAATTTAGGTAGTCTGGCAATCCTCCCTTTCATTTCTTTGCCGGCGGCAGGTCTCTCTCTCTCCAAAAGCGTTTCTGGGTGTTCTTCAATTTCTCTTTCTAGGGTTTTTTTTCTATCACTTTCTCTTTGATTTTCTATTCTTTGATTTCTCTCCACTGGGTTCCTTTCTTTGATTCCTACACAATCAACGCCATGACTACACTCAATCAGGTTACAATCTCAGTGTTGGAGGCGTTTTAACCAATTTGCAGCAAAGAATTATAAGTTATTTATTTACTTAGTTGAATTATCAAATCTTTAAATTTTACAGATTTTGATAGTTGTTAATTCTTTATGTGAAGTATGTCTTTTTCACCCACACACCTTGTTTTCTTTCTTACTTTCTGGTGTTGTTTCTTGGAATCAAATTTCTAAATCTTGTTGAGATTCTGGCTCGATTCTATTTATCTTTAAAGTTGAATTAGAATTGCAGTTCTAGTCTTTAATTCCCAATTCCTTGCGGTATCAAAGCTTCCTGGGTTGTTAGAGGGTAAAGTTGGGTGCTTGGCTGAATTCTCAAATCTTGAAATTTTAAGGAATTTGATAGTTAAGTTCTTGATTCTTTTATCTGTATTCTCTCTCTCTAGCTGGTGGTTGTTGGGATCGAGTTTCTAAATTCCTTTTCCAATTGTTTTTAAATGGAGTTATAAGTGCAGTTGTGGTCTTGAATTTCGTAATTCCTTGTGGGTTTTATCTTTCTTTGGTATAAAAGATTTATGGGTTGTTGAAGGGTAAACTTGGATGCTTAGTTGAATTCTCAAATCTTTAAATTTAAAGGAATTTGATAGTTAAGTACTTGATTCTTTATCTGTAGCTGATTTTTGGATCGAATTTCTGAATTCTTCTTCTAATTCTATTTAAATGGAACAAACCCCAGCCACAGGAGAGAGAACCTGAAAGCTAGAGCGAGACAAGACGAAGAAGAAGAAGAAGAAAAAGGAGGAAGAGATCGCCGGAGCTCCGACGCGACAAGATTCAATTCCAAGTTTCTCCGGTGGCTCTTTATCTCTCTCTCTCTCTCTCTCCCTTTTTTTTTTTCTCTAACTCTTTTTCTTCTTCTTTATCTCTTGAGTCTATTTTCAATGTTTTGGTTGATCACCATAGAAAAAGCTCAAGTCTGAAGAACACGGACTACTCTGTTTGAATTCCTTACAAATTCCTTTTTTGCCATTGATTGAAGCCTTTTTTCTTTTTGTGTTTTAGTGTTATAAATTCAAGATTTCTTTTTTTTTTTTTGGTTTTTTTCTTCTTGTTTTTGGGATTTCAGAAGTTCCATGAAATTATTGTCATTCATTAAACCACACTACCAATGTCATGAGCTTCTGACAAATCATATAAAATGAGTTTTGGGTATTGCGTTTCTAACTGTGTTCAAAAGCCATCTCCAATTCTTTCATAAAATATTCATCAAATCATAAGAGGGAAATTTTTAAAAAAGATTTTGAAGAAAAAAATTGTACTTCATATCAAATTGAACTTTTTACTCAAATTTGGAATCCAATTAGATGGGAAAAAAAAAATTTGATCAAGGGTTTTTTTAATCGTAGTTTGGATTTTCTGAATATTTCTTCATCTATAGATTCCAAGCCTTTCTATGCATATGCCCTTTTTAATTACAGAAAGCAGACAACTTCCATTGTGCTCACCTGCTGTTTGATCAAGTGCCCAACATAGAACCACACTTGATGTTCATGTCACGAAATCCCAATAATGTGTTTTTACTGACATAAAATTTTATGTCAATGGTAAAATGTTGGCCTAATAACCTTGAGTTATGAGTTTTAAGTCTCGGCACAACCACTTTGTGCACTATGCAAAGGTTAGGTGTGTATCCAATCTTTTCTCTTCCAAACACACATTAAATTTTTTTTTAATTAAATTTTATTATTATTATTTTTGTCTCTCTACAGATTGTAGCAGCAATGGTGACTGCATCCAACACCATTTCCATACTATACTTGTGACAGATGGAAATATAGCAAGTAAGAAGACCATCACAGCTATAATTTTGCTTGCCGTATTTGTTTGTTTGTAAACATGTTAGTTCAAACGAGTTGAGCCAAGTCTAGTTGAGCTTTGCAAGGCTTGAGCTTGGCTCAAAAATTATTCCAGCTTGAGCTTGGCTCAGCTCGTTGCACTAATCATGCTTGAGCTTGGCTCAAAGCTTGATAATGAAGAAAAAGTTTGGCTCAATAGTTAAGCTCGGTTGGCTCGTTAAATATTATTTTATATTAAATATGCATATATAACACATTTTGTATTATTTAAATTATAATAAACAGACCGAGCTTTATAAGCCGAGCTTATTCTAGCTCGAGCTTAAACAAGCCTAAAAATCTAGCTCGAGCTCATTTTTATACATAACAAGCCAAGCTTGTGAGCAGCTGGGCTCATTTGTAGCACTAGTCTTGTCTAAGAAGAGAGATGTGCCATATGTCCCCAATTTTTTTTTTTTTCTATCATTGCATTCATTTTGTGCAGGGCTCAACAAGCCTGAAAAATGGCATTTTCTCTATCCATGTCGTCTCGAAGAGATAGACCAATGATTTCCCTCAACTCGGAGTTCCTTCCACCTGTGCCTCTATTGAAGCCTAATGCCATTAATAGAAATTATGGTAATAACAGGAACTACAAAAGTCTCGAGATTTCAGTATCTCATTCATCTCTCAAAATTGTTCGCGATCGATCACTAGACAGGCAAGTGGTGAAGCATAACAAGATTCGTTTTGTACAAAAATTAAAGACCCTACTTCTTTCAAAACCAAAGCATTACATGCCAATCCACATTCTCTCCAAATGCCGCTCCTATCTATCCCTGCCAAAGCCTCGTTCCCTCCTCTCTATGATCCATCGTTACCCTTCAATTTTTGAACTCTTCGCAATCCCAACGCCCCCCACTCCTCTTAACGCAACAAAATCGTACTCTCAACTCTGTGTTCGTCTTACCCCAGCTGCATCAGCACTTGCGGCTCGAGAATCAAATCTCAAATCAACCATGTCCGTAACCTTGGCCGGAAAACTCCAGAAACTTCTCATGCTCTCCTCCCACCACCGTCTCCTCTTATCAAAGCTCGTTCACCTTGCCCCCAATCTTGGCCTTCCACCTAGTTTTCGATCCAAGCTCTGCAATGGCCACCCAGACAAATTCAAGGCAGTTGACACCTCCTATGGCCGGGCACTTGAGCTTGTCTCGTGGGACCCATATCTAGCCAACCCTTTACCTGCTCCTGAAGTTAAATCCGGGTTAATTGTAGATAGACCTTTGAAATTCAAGCATTTGAGACTCCGAAAGGGGCTAAATGTGAAAAGACCTCACCGTGAATTTCTGATCAAGTTTGGAGAATTGCCTGATGTGTGCCCATACAAAAACCCCATGGGGGAATTAGCGAAAGAGTCCATTGAGTCAGAGAAGAGGGCATGTGCTGTGGTGAGGGAGGTTTTGGGAATGATGGTTGAGAAAAGGACTTTGGTAGATCACTTGACGCATTATAGGAAGGAGTTTGGGCTGCCCAACAAGTTGCGGGGGATGTTGGTGAGGCACCCGGAGTTGTTCTATGTGAGTTTGAAGGGACATAGGGACTCGGTCTTTTTGGTGGAGGGCTATGACGATAAGGGCACGCTTATAGAGAAGGATGAGATTTTGGTCATAAAGGATCAGCTAATGGAGTTGGTTAGGGAAGCGAAGCGAATGAGGCGAGAGAGGAGAAATGGTATCATTAACAACTATGTTGATGATGAAGTTGATAATGAACATTATGGTGTTTATGCCGATGGTGACGATGATCATGATGATGGTTTAGATGATTTATTTGAATCTGACGATTCTGATGATGATGCTGGTGGTGGTAGTGATGATGAGAATAGTGATGATTTGGGCCTAGATGAGAACCATGAGTTTTGGACTGCTGAAGCTGCTAGTGTTATCAACAGAGAGGGCAGCAGAGATTTGCAACCTTGGTAGTAACATCCAGTTGCATAACTTTGCCAAAGGACAATTTTCTCTTTTAGTTTAATAAAATATGAGAAAATTGCTCTTGTAAATTGTAATGCATCCTATTTTGCGATAAATTTTTGCCTCATTTGGGAACAAGTTCGTTTAGTAACTTTTTAGTTTTTTACGAAAAGATGTATAGAAAAGTAGAGAGAGTGATGTGATAATTTATAGTGACTTTTTAGCTTTTTTGTTAAAACTGAAAGTTGCAAACGAGGCCTTAGATATGTCAATTACAACATTGTATTACAGATTTTAGTTTGCATGCTTCATCTTATTTGGACCCTAGCAAAAATCATTTCAACTGATTCAAGCCTTGCTGAAAAATAGTCTATAAAAAATTTTGGCAGAAAAAATTTGGGTTGTTTGCCTTGCCTTTGTTTTTGTTTTTTTTCATAAAAAATTTAATAATGCCTTTTTTTGGGTAACCATGTATTAGGTTTTTAATGAAAAATAACCAATATGGCCTTCATACTATTGCATTAAAATGCAACAATCTTATTTTCAAATGATTTTTTTAGGCTTTTTGGTAGAAAATTGAGATTTTTGGCTTTTTGATGAGATAGTGATTTTTGGTGAGAAAATGCACTTATTTATTTATTTATTTTTCTTTAGTAGGAAAATGAATTGAGCAAAGAATATTTTGGCCTTTTACCTTTTTAAATTACAAAATCAGAAAGACAATTTTAACGCTTTAGCAGGTTGCCAAAGGATTGCACCCATATACATTGCAGTATATCTTAGAATTTTTTACTTATTTATTTTCTTCTTCTTTTTTCGTAAGGTCATCAAATTACAATGTGAACAATTAAGTTTTATTTTTGATAAATTGTTATAGAAAAAGTTCAAATTTTTGTATTGCTATGTTTTATTTACTTTTACTCATTCCCATGAAAACATTTTGAATTACACTTTTAGAACTAATTTCAATTTACATAAAAGTTATATATATATATTGTAAAAATTAAGCAACTTTTATCAAACAAAAGCATGTGTAACTGGATAAAAAAAAATTATGGTACAATTTTCTATTGTCTCATACTATAGGAAACATATTTGGCAAAATAATCCAAAAAACTTAATTTTATTAATAGTTTTATCAAAAACCTATGAAAAATAATACAATATGTATATCTTACAAAGTGCACGGTGCTAAATCCATATATCACAATTGAGAAGTTTGTGTTTGTGTTTGTGTTTTTATTTATTTATTTATTTTTATTTTATGGATTATGAATAAAAACAAAAACAAAAAAAACAAAAAAAAACACAAACAAAAACAAAAACAAAAAATTGATAGAAAGGGAATAAAGGAAAGCTGCATAATGCAACATAGCAATACCTAAAAATGACAATTTTAATTTTAGAATTATGATTTTAGTATGGAGTTGTCTTTTGAGTTTTGAATTTTTGAATCATAATTTAAAAAGAGAAAATTTGTATGGTTATGAGTTTTGAAAATAGCTTTTGGATGATTTGTAATTTTTTTTTTTTTTTTTATTGATTGATCTATAGAATGTGAGAGGAGAGATGAGAGAGAAAAAATAATTGATTGATTAATAAAATAATGATAATAATAATAAGTAAGAAAAAAAGAAGAGAGAAGTTTTGAAAGTAATTTTGTGTTGTATTTTAAAAATATGTTTGGTTAACATGTTTTATCCAAATCATGATTTAAAAACAGAATTAAGTTTTAAAAAGTAAACCAAACACTACCAAATAACTAACCCAATCCAATCCAATAATTTTGATAGCGGGTGTTTGAGAAGTGAGTTTTTATGTAATTTTTTTAGTTGTAAGATATTATTAGAGAAATTTTTTTTTGTGTTTGGGAAAATAGTTGAGTTTTTTTGTAATTGGATGTGATGTTTGTAAGAGAAAAAGTGAAATGATTATGGGGTTGGATGTGATATTTTGTTTGGATGTGTTTTTTTTTTTTTATTTTGCAAAAAGTTTGTCTTTTTATAAAAAAAATCAAAAAAAACCAAAGTTCAAGACTTCCCAAACACCACCAGTTTTTCCGACCCTCGACTTGAGCAGGGAATATTGTGGAGCATAATCCCCAACCCGAACAAGAGATGGATTATCACTCTTATTATTAACAAAAATGTCTAAGACCCCATTTTTTTTTACCCCCTTTGACCCCCTCTCTCTCTCATTGGTTGGATTTTCTTTCTCTTTTTTTTTGTTTCCCTTGTCCTCCAATCACCACCTACCACATGTATGTGGGGTGGTGGGGTGGTGATTGGAGAGGGTCTCCATCACTCCTCTATTATTAACACTCGAACTTATCTTCCGTACTTAGTGAGCTTTCACGAAGAAAATGCTAATTAAAAGTATGAGAGCTAATTCTAGAAAGGCAAAAAAACAACTCATCCAGTCAAACAATCTCTTGACCTCTATGAAATTATCTTTTAACTAAAGGCATTTTCATTAATTTTATTTTATTGGAACCTAATCCAATTTTCGGAAACAAGTTTCCAATTTAAAATCAATCAATAAATAAATAAATATTGTTTTGAATAGACAATCAACTATGCAAAAGAAGAAGAAGTAGAAGAAGAAATGTTGGGCCAAACATTGGAAATGGGCTTTGTAGAGATCCAAGTTGTATTGGGTCAATTCACAATCAGAGGCCCGTCAAAAACCCTAACCCTACTCACCGCCTATTTGCTAATAAAGTTTACGCTGGAGCTCTCACAAACCCTAGAAGCTTTGAGACTGACTCTGCGACGCAGCCATGGTAACTCTCTCTCTCTAGCTAAGCTCTCTCTCTCTAGCTAAGCGTTTCGTTTCTGTTTGGTCGAAGAGAAAATGTAGGAAAAGAAAGAAATTTGAACTTTGGCCCGTCGATTTATTGAGATCTGATCATTTTTTTTTATTCTTTCTTTTACCTTTTTTGTAGTCCAGAGATGTATATGTTTCTGTGATCGTGCTAGGGTAGTTGCTTGAAATTGGCTTCATATTAGGCAATCAAATTGTGATAAAGAAATAAAAAGTAAATAAATTGTCGAAATTGCTTTGAAATTTTTGTAAATATTTTGTCTTAATGCTAAAGTAATGGGTTATTCCATTAAAGCTTTCATGTAGAAAGGAAGATCTTATTTCAGCTGCAACTAATATATTGTGGTGTCCATTTTCACATTAGTGCAAAATATTATTTAACAACCCAAAATTATTGTTTTTGATCATTCCATATCATGTTTTTATTTTTTTATAAATCTTGGTTTTATTTCGAGATGTGATAGAAGTTTGTTTCAGCCATTTAAACCCTAAGATTGAGCTCCTCCTATAGAAGTTTATGCTGTTACTGCTGATT